>JAFMSR010001487.1:0-27566 GCA_022818135.1 Saxidomus purpurata
TGTACACATACAAACATACACTACCAACACACACTAGCGTACAAAGCAAACACACGAGGACAAAACGAACAATTAAAGGAACACAGTGGGGCACCGCCTTGGAACGGTCATGTTCAGTTTGTACAGATTTTGCCTATTAGGCCCATTGCCCTTCTATACATGAAAACTAAAGATTCCACCTTGTACACACTGTCCTTGTAATACAATATGAAATCTAAAGATTTCACCATGTGTATACTGCATATAACGTGTCTCTTACAGTCGTTGCGACCTCCGTGTGCACACATGAAATCAGCATTGCAAGTTGAACAATGCACATAATCGTCCCCTTTCGTAGACGGTCCGAGACATTTCCATAAATCTTTGTATACAACTTTATACTTCTGATTGTTAATTTTGTGTTTTCGCTTTTTTAATTCCAACCGTTTCTTTTTCATCATCGGGCAGACGGCGTTTTTCTGCCAACATCCGGGCCTCTGGAACTAATCCTGTTCCCGAGAGGCTTGTTATCTAATGTTTTCTTATCATGCAAGCGTCCGAATGATCACGATTACTGTCTAAATACCCACAATACCGGCAAGAAACGGAAATACGCTTTAAAAAACGAAAATGACCGATTATATATCAGAATCCGTAGTTTTTCAATGTCAATCCGTAGAGCGTATTTTTACTGTAAAAAACGTAGAAAATACGGCGAATCCGTAGTAGTAAACAGGTCTGCAAACTAAATGACCCCGAAAAACATCAATAAAATAATCTTTGGAAATATTATAATTTAACCTTAACAAGTCATTGCGGTTCAAAATATGCTCAAGTACAGTAAACCATTCAATAATCTATGTAGAGTTGTTGGGTTGATGCGATTTATTACAGAAGGCCTTTTACTGATTAATTGTGGTAAAATGTGGCATATTTCGCCATAGGTTCTTCTTTGAAATTGTATTTATTTATCATTTTACGTTCACTGAACATATAATCTATGTTTCGAGAATATAATCGGCTACATGTAGGGTAAGTCCATTTAAAGGGGTGCCGTGACACGTGCGTCGGGAAAGCAAACTTAGTCCTTGAAATATGGACCGTTATTCAATAGTCAAGAAAGCAAATTACTGTAAATCAGTATTAAACAATAGTTTGGAGGTAACATTATGATATGTTGATTGATATGAACTATTTATGTACGAAACTTATGAAACCATTCATGAAAGACTGAACACGCAAAAGTATGTTTATTGATATTTTTCATGCGATATTATATAATAAAGGTGCCTTACAGCGTGATGTTTTCAATCCAAAAATGTTAAACATTCTACTTGTATAAAGGTCACTGGGGCTCGAGATAGACCCTAGCTCTTTTACGAATAGACCCATTGGTTCTTTTACATACCCGCATCGATACACGCGAGACTACCTCTGGGTTTCTAACCAGTTCATCCTGTGTGCTTTTAATCTCCAAAACCCCTGGTCACAATTAAACGATATTTTACAGAAGTGATAATTACCATGCATAGTTGTGCATGGTCCATGTTTCAGGTCACTTGGTCAAGGTCACAGGGACATAATGAAATCTTTTGCGCTCTTAATCTCCAAAACCATCACCTTCAGTGATAGTTCTTGTTTATTACTTACATTGCTACTATCCTAAATAGTCCGATATGAATGAAAAGTTTTATGAATATTTGCAGAAAAACGCTTGAAAGATGGTTTTAAATCTGTAACAGATAAGAAATAAGAGGGTCATTATGGCCCTATATCGCTCACTTGGCTATAATTCAAGGGGGTATGGTTCTAAAATAATTCGTAGAGGTCAAAACACAATGTTACGTAGCATTTCAAATATCTTTTCTCTGCCTGTCGGCCTTGTGGTTTCTCAAATTTTCCCTATATAAGCCTACATGAAAACAAGTGACCTCCCCCACTCCCGGGGAGGGTTAATATAGACCAGGGGGTCATAATTTGAACAATCTTAGTAGAGGTCGTCTAGACATTTCTACATGCCAAAAATCTAATCTCTAGACCTTGTGGTTTCAGAGAAGAAGACTTTTTAAGTTTTTCCTATATAAGCCTATATAAAACGAAGTAACCCCCGGGCAGGGTCAATTTTGACCCGATGGTCATGATTTGAACAATCTTGGTAGAGGTCCACTAGCCAATGCCACATGCTAAATATCTAAGCTCTAGGCCTTGTGGTTTCAGAGAAGATTTTTTAAGTTTTTCCTATATAAGCCTATGAAAATCCAAGTGACACCTGGGCGGGGTCAATTTTGACCCAGGGGTTCTGCATGGAATGGAATTCTTTGGACACATTTCATGCAAATGACATTCCTGAAAAATCTCATCAACATTGGTCTAGTGGTTTCAGAGTCGTTTGAAGGAAATGGTGGACGTACGATGTACGACGGACCCCGGGCGGTGAGTGATCCTCATAACTCACTCTTGCACTTTGTGCCAGGTGAGCTAAAACAAACTATTCCATTACTTTTAAACACTTGGTGTGACCATGACCTTTGAGGTAGGGACATGGTTCTTGCAGACAACACATTGTCTTGATGTGCTGAACATTTGTGCCGAGTTATTTTAAATCAATTAATGCATGACAAAGTTGCAATCCTGACACAAATGTATGCATATATACAGATATACAGGATTTCATTTCCTATAAATTCTTAAGTGTGACCTTGACCTTGAGGGAGCAACGTTGGTCTTGCACGCGACACGTCGTCTTGATGTGCTAGACTTTTGTGCCAAGTTATTTTAAAATTCTTCAATGCATGTGCCAAGGTTACAGTCCGGACACGAATGTGTGCATATATGCATATTTAGAGATATCCATTACCTTCAAACTCTAAGTATGACCTTGACCTTTGCGGTAGCAACGTGGGTCTTGTACGCGACACGTCGTCTTGATGTGCTAGACATTTGTGCCAAGTTATTTTCAAATCCTTCAATGCATGACAAAGTTACAGTCCGGACACGAATGTGCAAGTGGGGACGCACAAACGGACGGACGAACGGACACGGACGGACCGACAGACGGACGGACGGACGGACGGACAAACCGATACCAAAGATTCTATTATGTATATTTTGGAGGTTATTCGTTCGGTATCAGTTATAAGGTATGCAATAATACTTGAAAATATTATATTATTAATGTTTTTGAAGTAATTTAGTTTATCATCAGTTATATGGAGTGTCCCTTTAAAGTGGAATTATGCGCATTTTTTTCAAGTTAAAATCCAGCTGAAATAGGTGTGTGTACAAAGGGGTAGAGACAATAATAGCTTTTAACCCAATGCACCAAACTCTTCCCGCTACCAGTATGAAATAATAACTTTTCAAATATTGCTTTTCTTATTTTGACTTTGAGAGTCTTTTTAGAAAAAACAACTCCATGCCCTTTCACTACCGAAATCTCTACCAACAACAACAACAACATCACACTGCAAAGAAAGAAACTATTGTTTTATCAGTCCGATTGTTTTATTTCTAAAGCACCAACTTCAAATACTTATGTGGCATTATCATAAATTTAACACATTTAAATGCACAGCAACCAAAAATGCTTTTATAAAACTGTCAACAAAAATACACTATGCGCAGTAAGATGGGCATAATGCCACTTTAAGCAATTATCCTTAATTTGTTTATGTCTTACCAGAAGTCATTTGAGAACGATAACACTAGTGGGGAAGCTGCATTACTGGAGACTCGGTTTCAAATTGTTTTCATTGTTTGAATTCATTTTCAGGACAATGATTTTGATATAATGCAGAGAAACAGATAATCTAATAGTCTAAAAGTTTTTCGGTATCACTTGGTGTGAGATAATAGAATTAGATATGGAATATTAGCAATGATCACAAGCTGTGTTGAACATATATTCTCTGCTAAGTGATTATTTCTTGACATAATATCTATTGCCAGAATTCACTATTCAGCAGTCCTTGCAGGGAGGAAATTTTGTAAGACGGAGAGGAAAGATCCATGAAGGAAAATAAATGGGTGAACCTTGGAAGAAATTCATCAGAAACTTGCAAGAAAGTCACAAGAGACACACAGCTTAGTCAGCGGATTCTTATAAATATATTTTAAAAACTTTTACTGTAAATGTCTGTGAAAAAACAATCATGACAGAAAGGGCGAGATCAGATGTTATAAAAGAAGTCGAAGTTGGACCGGTTAACATACTAAAACAATGATACATGAAACATATCTATAACCAGGCTCTTTGACACCACTTGACAAGATGTTCTAATGAACTGTGTATTCTACGTGCGCTATAAAACACCAGAAACTAACTTTCAAAAGGATTGATGAAAGGAAAATATATATGAGGCCCAGCACTTGAAAGTGTTGTTCGGGAAAATATTGTCGTTGCACTGACAAGTCTTTAGTATCGCAAAGTCGACCATGATTATTTTTCGCCGTATCCAGTGTATAGTGTGCGGTTTAGTTGCGATACAAACTCCGGCGTAAAATCGAGTAGAACGTTGTAAATATTCATGTTAAAATACATTTATGATATCCAGCATATGTTGCTTTCTTTTTCTTTTTTCAGTTTTGCAATTAAACTACAATGGCACGCAATTAATTTTAATATTAACCAAAAATAATCCCCGTCAGCCGCGCCCAGCTCTTGGGTAATGAATTAAGATACTATAAGATAAGATAAAATTTATTTCATGTCTGCAAGACTATAACAGTACAAAACATAAGCTGTTACGAGCTTTTGAACCGACTGTATTAAATATATCTAAATATACTCATTGTAAAACTATATTTTAAGACAATGAAGATCAATTAGACAGCAAGCAATTTAGCCGTGTATATACGGGAGGTAATAAAGTATTACTGGAAAATGTGTAGATAATTATAGCAGTGTACTCCCTTTTCACATTGTTCTCAATATTTAAAGGCTATATGAAAAAGAAAAGTACCTATTGATGATTAAGATAAGAATAACTGACTGACTGAACAGCTTCACCTGTGACGAGAAACATGTTGCATGAAATACATTTAAAGTTTTCACCAGTCCAAAAGGACATTAACTACCTAAAATTGATTGAAGCTGGAGGCCGATCTAAAATCCAGGAGCAGCAGATATGCAAGACTGTTTACCAAATGTTGTCGTTAAAATAATTAATAAAAAATTCTTAACTAAGTGAGTCAAAACCCGTTGTTCTAAACATTTCAATATTTTGATCGCATTTGTCTTATGAAGGAAGCGTTATCATACACAAGAGTTTATTGTAAGAATAGTCAGCATACACACATCTCGGAGTTTATAAATGCAATTGTTCCATTTTACAAGTATTTGTTACCGAACAAAAATGCAGGCTATGACATTTCACAAAATGAGTTTGAAAAATTGTCAGTTAAGTATTTTCCTACTCGTTCCAAAATAGTTAGCTGCTTTCTGCCTTTTTACAAATGTTCCCAAATGAGTGTAAAATTTATATGTGAATAAATTATGAATGTTCAATTAAATTGTCTTAAAGGGTATGAAATGCAAAACGGTAAAGGAACAGAAGATTTAACGTGTTTCTCTTATAAAATGGCACCTTGTTCATCATTTGAAAGAACAGATCAGTAAACCTCCCAACAAAACAAACGTTGGTGACAACATGAAAAATACAGATAATATTTGTACAGATTTATCAATAAATGCAGCAATAAAAACAACACGAGAAATTATAATAATATGTTGCAGAAGCACATTTAAATTTCAGTAAGTCAGTCAAAAAGAGGAAAATTTATAAAACCATATTAGGGAACAAAATAATAATTACTACGAAATGTATAAATACATAAGATAGCAATGCAACAATAAGGCAAACGGCCGAAAGGGAACATAGATGACAAAATATTCCCATCAAAAGATCTGCAAAATGAATTGATCCATACATTCACATCTTCGCAGATATTTGTGTCCGAAATACTGGTTTCAGCTTGTTTATTAAAATATGTCTTGCAGCGAGTTCTCCATAGCTTGGTAGAGTTGATGAGAAATAGTCTGTGAAGCATAATGAGGGTTTGCTTATAAAATTTGTCTGCATTCTTCTTACAGTCTTGTTTTGTGTTTCTTAATATTGAAGTCAATACCTAATATTTCCAAAACATCTCAGTATTTAAAAGTGAATCTACCATTGTTGAAAATAAATTCAGTATAGGTGCTTTTGCCATCAGCTCTTGTCGTCTTCCTGGATATAGATCCTGCAAGCATGCATTTGTTTCTAAAAACAGAAATAAAAATGTCATTGATCAGATTGTTATATTCGCAGTCGTGTGTATGATTTGAATGAAGAAAATGAGATAGAAAAAAATACAGTTATAAGTACCGACTACATCATTTTTGTAGTAAACTGCACGGTGTAGTACGAAGGGCGTAGTTGTGTCTGATTGTAAAGTTTCTCTTCAGAACAGAAAAACGTTGTATATGGCATGCGGTTCCGATGACAGCGTAATAGAAAACGATTGTGCAGAATTAACGTTTGTTAAGTAAGAACAAAAACCGTGTACAATTGTTTACAATACATGCGAGGGGAAGGCGGAATATGTTACTGCCGAAGTGTCCTCTACAAACTGCCTAAAGTCCTTGTGAACCCAAATTATCTGTAAAAGTAATGCAGGAATCCCATTAAAGTTTTATACAACCTTCTTGAATATCTTACAACTCTCCCAGAAAGAAACATAATTTTCCGTCAATAAAAAGTATACTTAGTTTTATATATTTACTGTAATTTTTCAAGCCTTGAATGTACCTCGAGACACATTCCATTTGGTAAGTGCAGTGACAAGAACAGCAAAATCCAGCCGATTGTCAGTAAAACTGTTCATTCTGTAGCACTCCACTGCCAATGTTCAGTTTAATATGAAGCCCATACAGCGATATTATTTTTGCATGTTATTCAAATATTATTTTTTGTTTTGTCATTTTATTTTACCATTGATCGTTTTAACCAAAACCAATTCTAGAGACATACAGATACTTTCTAAAATATTAAGCTTAATTCCATGCCATGTCTTTACAAGCTTGAAATTCACAAAGTTTCACATTGCACAAAATAACAAAATATTAAACGTGCCAATCAAAAAAATCAAATTCATACACAGAGTTGGTAAATGTGATTCAGTGCACTGTCCAATTTTTCATTGAAATTGCTTGAATCTTTTGATAGATATATACGTGTTATGGGGGTTCACATGGAGTGCCCATACAAGAAAAGTCTATAATGTTTGTTTAAACCAAAAAGCTGATGAGTATGTTTGGATTTAATATATTATACAGTGAACAATTGCGCGTTAGTTATTAACATGAACGACTTTTCAAGCCGATGCGTTATTGGGTTGATAGCGTCTCTCTCAGAATACTCATACACACGTACATTGTATTCTTAGACACATATGGACATCTACTTCACTGATATTGTTTAAAATAAGAAAGAGAAAAACACTGTCTTTTTATTGCTTTTATAAATAAAATATAGCTATGATGACGGTTTTCTAAAATTCCCGTAAATAATACTTTTGATGATTTGACTCCTCGTACTATTTTCTGTTGTGTGAGTTAAATTATTTGACATTGTAGGACTGATATGCGAAGTTCTTGACGCATGAATGTTGTACATGTTTTACTATTGACATTAGCTAAAATCCCTGTCTACGAACCACAGAAAATGTGAACGCCGTGAAAATATTACATATATATGAGAAACAGCCCATAACGCGTTGTATAGAAATCATATAAACAAGATCCTTCATAAATTCCGTTACTATTTCGCGCATCTATATTTTGTAAACAAAAAACCTGTGAATAACAAGATGTTTTAATCTTTATTGCATATAGAATAACGTTTTGTTTGGTATATGATATATGTATAGTTTTATTACCTTTAATGAAATGTAGAAATTTTGAATTGTCCATTTTAGAGAATATGTTCCAAATTACGTCAATTTTGAGAAAGAACGACTTCAAGTCTCTGAATCATTCAATAAGCAAACGACAACCTTGCTGAAATATCCGTTTCAGGTGCTGCATTATGGATGTCGTATACGGTTTTAGCTTTATGTCAAACTTCAGCATTCTGTAGACACTATTGGAACTTGCATAATTTGTTATATCACCTAGAACCTTTCGTACTGACCTTTGCAGGGTTTCATCAATTACACTAATTTAACATGTTCAATATTTTCAACAGTACTATTGTGACATTTAAATCAGCGTATACTTTTTAGAGATTTTTTTGCGTATTTTTGACAAACACTCGATTTGGAGATAGCCAACATATGAGCATGTATAAGTCTTGAACATAAGCCTGTTTTGATTGGTATTTTACACCTCCGGAAATTGACTTAAACTTTCAAAAGCCCAGTAAATGATACCTATTTTTGATTTGTGTAGGAAAACACCTTACGTCTAAACATGACATGCGGTTTAACATATTAATAAAAACGAGTGACATTTCTATAAGATAGACGTTACATTTACATTCTCTAATTATTTTCCTTGACAACAAAAAACATTTTTCGCTGAAGATGTCCGGAAATCAATCCAGAAAATGAACAAACCTTTCAGATAATTGTTGCTAGGCTTAATATAATAAGCATTTGCAATGATAACGGTATATATTTAGCTATTTCGCAATAAATAATGATTATATGAACTTATTGAAAGTCAATGATAAAAATATAGTAAGTATACATTTAATAACGTCAAATTACTTGATTTTAATGTTTTTGATCAAATGTAATCTGTTAACATAGCAAGTGAACCACGTTCAGTGTATGTATTTTTCAATCAAACTATTACTGTTAAAACTTTATTGACACCCTTTCGTAAAGTTAACTTTTCGAGAACTCCTTTAATGGTTTTTTTGTCTTAGAAGATTTACGATGATCTTTCTTGATCTTCCAAGGCTTGCTTTTATCGCTTATTTTGAGCTGAACGGAGAAAAGATTTATAGACTGTGCATCGGTAATCATCACTCTAACCTAGAAATTGGTGGGCGAATTCTTCTTTGATTGAATTATGATCGACGTTCTGCTTCCACAAAAGTCATTTTAAGCGTTGCAAAGTGCGTAATAGGTTTATCGCGAGACAGACGAGGGACACACTTATCTCTTAATTCCTGTTTATTAAGACTAATATATATTTCCATGGAACATATATATTAAGTGTAATAAGATAGGGACTAACTTGCTTTGAACAATAACAATTAAGAGGTACATTATGTGTCTGTTCTGTATGTCATAATGCTAGATTTATTTGTGAGTTTATAAATACGCAGACAACAAATTCAAATAAACTATGAGATTTCACTGGAAAAAATGATAAAAATTCATTTTCCGACTCTGAAGAGAGTTTTATTTACTGACACATATATCACATTGTTTAGCGTTTAGATGAAGGGAAATAACCGTGAACGATCTCGATCGAAAAGTAGGTATGAAATAGTTGCCCATGCCTGAACACGTACAAAATTAAGTTTTTGATGTAGTTTAACTGTTTTGGTCTCAAAGGTTCAGTATGGTTTTTATTTCGCTCTTAAAACGCAGATGGTTCCTATACTTCTATGTTTTTTTTATCATGAAAGGATTAATCATGTATTATACAACCGACTGACGTGTGACAGCTGACAGCATTAGCGATACGTCCTGTCTTATCCTGAGGGATTTGGTATTGGCTTAGAACATACATATACAGATTATCTTGTCGGAATTGTAATTAATATATCAAAATCACGTCAGCCGAAGATAGATCAAATCAGAATCAGATATCTTAATGTCCAAACTGACAAAACTTTGAAGATAGAAACATATTTCTTCAAATCGTAAAAGAACTTGTCTTTTTTAACATTGAAAAGCCTGGCAGAGTGATGTTTGGTTTTATTTTCTGAGAATTTAGACAAGTATCTCGTACTTTGTGAATATTAATTTAAAACGTTTGGCCCCAGGAAATAAAATTGTTATGGCATAAGTTATAAAACCCCGAAATGAAGAATTGAAATATAATTCTTGTTATAAAAGAGTTAGAAACATCCAACATTCACACTGGTATATACATTTCACATGACAAAGGGAAATACTTCGTAGTACTTTTTCAAATTTTGTTTATTTTTTAATATTAACAATAGAGCTAGTTCTCATTTGGACAAGTGAGTTCATCACACTTGCTCTATATCACCAGATTTTGAAATACAGTCCTAACGTGCTAATATTAAATAAGTTGTAATTAAATGCCGAAGATTACATGCTTTGTAATTGGGAAATGTATATGCAGAGAGGTGACATACCAGAAAACAACTTATTTCATGGTCAAGACATTCGGACAGCTCAGCAGATCTAACATTTCCCAGAATCCTACTTAATTGAGTAAATCACGACTGCAGACTGCATTTAAATATTTTAAAAATTAAACCGTTTCTTTATTTTTCCCATTAAAACTTTATGCTGTAACCGATAAACCGCTTTCAAAATCGCAAGCGTGAATTTTTTTTGAGGTTGATTTATTTTTATTATATCAAGTTGATAACGCTACTGTTATCGGAAAATCAAATTTCAACGTTACGGGTAAGCAAATAGTATTATAATTAATTAATACGGGATAAAAAAGGGTACAAATCTAGAGGACAAAGTGTCTGAATTTGGAAAAGTTTATGCATTGTCGTTGAAGGATGACGTGTAATCGGAACGATCTTTCAAAGTTTTGTTACGTTCTTCTTAAATCCATTCATTTTTGGATAAGCTTCATTACCATTCTATTTCTTTAATAATCCTTATAAATGTATTTCATTTCAATTTTTATGTATCCAAAATGAAAAAGACCCTTCATTACATTTTTGACAAATTTGTACAGTTGTAGTTTCTATTACTTTTTTATCCGTCATAAGATATAAGCTTTTTTTCTTTTCAAACTTATCTTTTCCACCCTTTTCTCAACGAAGACCCATATCAGTTAATCAACGACGATCAAATAATTTACTCCATATGAAATATATGTAGGATTTCCACCCTTATCTTAACATACATGTTTTTATAAATTATATGTACATATATTTGCTTTATACATTGCTATTTTATGAAAAAAAAGTTTAATTACATTAAAATTTGTTTAAGAATTCATTCGTCGTTCTCACGGCTATGTTGTATCAAAGGGTAATCATTTATAAGCCTTTTGACAAAGTTTCTAGCGATGTTTAAGTCTATCGATTGAATACAGGTGGTAAACGTCATCACAAATAAGTACAAACATCTTTTAAACTTCCTTCGTTCTGCTTCATATTAAATTAACCTGAATCCTGTACGAGGGTGGAAAATGACATATTTCAGATGACTTCCTTCAACGCTATTTCAACATTTGTTAAATACTTTAACTGAACATAACAAAATAGAATTTTAACCAAATCAATACCCAATGCAATACCCAATCATTTTCTACTTTAAATTACCAATGAGATGCTAAAATCCACACATGATTATAAACAATTACAATAAAAACTTAACCTTTGAATTTCTGCTCAACCACTTGGGACTTTTCACCATTGATTTTACCTGTAATCTTTTCCATGCACTTAACATATTTAAAACGATTCATTTTAAAGTAGCAGACATGAGTGGAAAACTGATGAACGACAGCAAACACATTATTCTATAAAAGAGAATTCAGTGAATTGGAATGAGCAGTTATAAGGTAGACTGATTGTTCTGAACATGAGAATAAAACAAATTTTGTCAATGACTAACTACACACGTAATCTGACGCTTTTAAACTTGTCAAATACGTAGTGACATACCAATAGGTATTCTTGATTAATAATCAATTACTTTAAATAATCATACCAGTTCTGAATCTCTTAAACCCTAATTTGAAAAGAGATATTGTATTAACTTACATATCTATTTTCAAAATGTCAAAATTCTCAGTCGTTCCACAATTTTTATGTTTTTCTTCAAACAATCACTGTTTTTCATTTATTCGATTCTATACATTCTGATGAAATGATAAAACAGATGAATCAATAAGTCCTATGTCTTGCCTACTCGTTTCGATCACCAAGAAAATTTCTTGGAAATTTCAACAAACAATTACATTTAACGAAACTTTTAACGCCCCCTTGCTCAATATTAATTTTGTTTTGTTTATCCATTGTATAGCAACAAAAATGTCTACAGATGTATTCAAAGTAAAGTCCAATAATGTTATGTAATAATTTCATCCATTTTTAATGATGTTCACCGAATTTCAGGATGGGTGAACAATATGTCCTAAGTTGCACGTGCTGCCCGTGTTCAACTTAAAATGACTTTTAAGTTCATAATAAGACAACCAGTCGATACTAAAAAAAAAAAAATATTGGCCGAATGTCTAATCAAGATACGACCAGGTCAGTATGAATTTTTAAAAGCGGCGCGCAACAACAAGAAGTTGTTACATTTACCTTTTGCTTATTTACGCTGTAAGAAAACAAAATTGTTGTAATTTCCTTTTTACTAGTAGTTGCTTTCAATTTGCTACCACTGGTTGTTAGTCTCTGTTTCAAATTTTTAAAGTTTGATTTGAATTGAAAAAATCAATTTTACTTTTGGCTTACTTTCTGTTCATCTGTGCAATAACCTTATTTGTACTTTAGAATGTATCATAATATCGTATTGACTCAAAGTTTAAGTTCAAATTAGTGGCGTTAAAGTGGCAAGATGCGTTATACGACCTTAATTTGTGTCCAAATGTCAAAATGCGCAGTATTTGTTAGTAACATGAGAACGTGAGGCGGTCATACGCGCTACAGAGGTGCCCTATTCAGTTCTTCTATATCTTAAAGATATACACATTATGTGATATTAAATGGGTGAAAATTTATTATTTTTGTAAGATCTTAGGTGACAGATACATACCCATTTTTGTGAATTTCAGTGTCATAAAATCGATCGTAAAACAAAGCGTTGATGTCGACGTTGTTTAAAAGTTTGCAGAAAAATCTATACTAATGGGTGTTCAAAGTTTCAATTAGTGTAGTAGCCTGTGCTTGTGCTTTATGTGCTGACGCTTGTGTTTTGGCTTGACTTGTGTGCATTGAGTACATACGTTTTTTGGTTCTCAAGGTTTGCTTTTTATATATTTATACACGAGCATTTTTGTGTTTTACATACCATGCCTTTTGTTTCCATTGCGTGTGTTAGAGATTCACCTAGCAGGGATTACTTTTATTTACACTGTCCTGTGACTTTGGAACATGGTGGGGGTAAGAGTGAGGTTGGGTGCGCACCATAAACCGGTTTAAGCTCCCCAGTGGTGTTTTTGCCACTGACCGTTCCAAGGCGGTGCCCCACTGTGTTCCTTTAATTGTTCGTTTTGTCCTCGTGTGTTTGCTTTGTATGCTAGTGTGTGTTGGTAGTGTATATGTGTGTGTGTACATGATTGTGTGTGTGTGTCGTTTGTGTGTGCTGTGTGTGTGTGTGTGTGTGTGTGTGTGTGTGTGTGTGTGTGTGTGTGTGTGTGTGTGTGTGTGTGTGTGTGTGTGTGTGTGTGTGTGTGTGTGTGTGTGTGTGTGTGTGTTGGTGGTGTGCACTTCTGGGTGCTGTGGGGTTCGTTTTGGGGAGGCTGCGTTTTTGGTACGTGGTATTCCCTGTTTGATATTATTTTTGTTTTTATTCACAATATCGAATTCGGGAAATTGTAATCTTCGGTCTTTCTTACATTTAAGTGCGTGTCTTACACTGTGGAAAATTTCATGAATCATACTATCTTCTCCCAGCAGTTTGTGTATCACATTGTATTTTGCAAAACAGTTGTATAATTTTAGTTTTCGATTATGTGTCATGAATCTGTATGTTTCATTTGTCTCCCAGTGTCTCATTACATGCTTGATGTAAGTACCCTAGTTTTGCATCAACATGTTACCATTTATCCTGCAATTTGATACACCACCACTGACCAATATTTCGGGTAACAGATAACCTCAGATCCAACCTTTGTCTTATATATGTGTCTTTTCAGTGCATTGTTTTGTGTCTACATTAGATGTTTTCCTGTACTATTGGTATTTGAATCGTAAACTGAAGTGTGAACCTGACATTTTACTGCTGCCTTTTCTTAAATTTGGAGGATTTATCCTGCATACAAATACCAAACAGCCAAAAGAAAGTGTATATTAGGTAGGTATTTGTCAACAAATATTTTACGTTACTATGCGCATGTGCTTTATCCATAAACACATTTGCATTAACTGCACCAATCAGAGCACACTGGGCCGTGTCAAAAATAATTACAAGTGTATGCTAGTAGTATTTCACTTACAAGTTTACATTCAGTTATATAACACTATCTTAAAGTGTGTTAACGGATATTTTGTGCCTGAATTATAAAAGGTAAGACATTCCTGTAAGGGAATTATTTCATTTTACAAATGACGGTGAATCATTTTATTTAAATTTTAAAATACATGCATAGTAGATATGAAAATTAAACATTTGCATTTTTAACAAAATGTTGAACAATGGTTTGGGTTTGTAAAGGTGTATTACCTTCGAAGATTGTTGTACTGCTCTATGCTAAGGTAAATTGCTTAAAAAATGCATAAAAATCTTATATGGAGTTATCTTTTCTTAGAACACACAAATAAAAGTGTGCCTCTATGAATGACGACAGTAGGCTATTCTTATAACATATCTTATATGGAGTTATTTCCCATCTTAGAAGATACAAATAAAAGTGTGCCTCTATAGATGAGGACAGTAGGCTATTTCTCAACTTTTGACTATGCTAGTAAACTTTTCGCATAATATAAAGAAAAACAACTGTCACTAACGTTCATTTTTTTTGGTTTTATATTGGGAATGTTTATTTTTCTAAGAGTATAAGTTAGTGCTAAATGTCTTCCTTGTAGTGGAATATGAACCTGAACAATTGTTACAAGCTAAATACGGATTGCAACGAATTATCTTCAGTACAAAGTATTACAAATAACGAGAACAAGTCATACACAATATTTGCTTAGATTTTTGTTTTTTTAGACATGTATAACGATTTAACATCTTAATATCCACAAGCTGTATTGGTTATTATTAACATTTTATACACATCATTGTTATCATACTGTACTTTCACTGCACTCGGACATCCGCCGGAAGATAATTTGAATACGTTAACAATGTGTTTATCCACGATATGCATCTTGCGCGCTGCAAGTAAACGTCATACATGTATATGACTTTTAGAAATTGAAAAAAAGAAAGTGCCATATTTCATTCTTTCTTTTATTTGTTTTTCTTTCTATTTTGTCAAAAGTTCTTGATGTTAGCGGGACTAAAGCTCCCTTATAAGGAGTTGTTACTAGCGACTCTCACTTACGCAGTACAAAGCGTTTAACTGACTTCATAGCGAACGTTTTAAAACATAGTTTTAGATACACTATGATACGAACTGACGGATAAGAATTACAGAAATTAGTCTGTCTAATCTTCGGCAACTATTGGAATTACTTTTAGCGTCGCCATATAAAATTCATTTTTTAATACATTTTCTATGCTTTTTAAGATATTTATATAAATGTAAGTGACTTAACAAAATAGGCTAAAGTCCACTTTTTATCAATGTAATTCAGCAATATTACTCAATAAAGTTAACAAATTTCGATGTCATACGAATGGACGTGACTGATTAGCTTTACATGAAAACAAAGCTTGTTCTGAATTATTACTAATTGTTTTGTACATAGATCAAACTTCATATTTCTTCCTTACTTCCAGATGTTGTACGTTTAACCTGTACACGTAGCTGTAGGTGTAAAGTACGTCTGTACACATAGAGCCTCCACGTTAAGGTAACTGATTACGAATGAAAACCTACGAAGAATCAAAACACTGAAAGTGCTAACAGCGAAATTGAACACAAGGGGATTTTTTCTATATGATAGACAAAAGAGGTCAATAAAGTCCGTGTCAATACTTCGCTTACAGTACTTGCTTTTAGTCACTTTCCGTTTCTTTTAATCACTTAACTAGTTTTTTTCTATTTAGGTACGTAAACAATACGAGCCCCTTGCTACAATCGATATTTTGATGACATTTAAAACATTCAGTACAGTTTCTCACATCATAGGAGGCAACTTTCCTAAAATGCACTACGGTGTTAAAATAGAAGTGTCTCCTCTATAAAGAAATATGACTTTAACACTAGTTTACGATATTCAATCTTCCAAAACATTTAGAAAAGAAAGGGACAATCACATTATTCTATGCTTCAAACTCCATGTTACCTAACTGATACTTTGCAACTCTAAATGAAATGAGGTGCTTTTAGCAGATTGTTGACCTACAACAGTATAAGAAGTGTAATTTGATTTCTTTAGAAGTACTGTTTATATTTGTGTTACCTTATTTTGTTTAATAGTAGCAGTTGTTTATGTCTGATGTTACAAATGTTACATTGAATCGCATTTTATTGTATTGTATTGTAACGTAGCATTTAATAAGCTAAAAAGCGGACAACACCACGTGTATGTTCTTGTATCCATATTTACATAATGGTATTCAGTCTTACATTACAGGATGAGGGGAGATTTTGTAGTAATTATATTGACAGGTATATTGACTTGTTTCGTATCAATTTGTTATCTTTAGTATTTATGTATCCTTTTCAAACATAACAGCAAAATAGAAGCACAACTGAAATAACTTTTCTATTAATGCTTTTCTTAAAAAAATGTAGAACACCTAACGCTTATTGTTTTGTTTTAATCACATTTCATATATATCATTGCTCATTTTCTAAAAGTGATGTAAATATATACACTTTGTCAACCAATTCTAACCATTAACTCATTTCTAATTAATTAACTAAAAACAAAAAATAAATATGAATTCATTAAAAAAAAGAAGTGCAGATTGTTGTTAACATTACCTGTAATTATAATCAAATAAAATGCAGCCGTTGATTTAAGGTTTAACAGCTAACTGTATTGTTTTCGCTATTCCAGACATAATTCTGTTAGTTTTGGCGGAAGGGCCAGATTGGGTAAAGCCACAAAACACGTTAGTGATCCTGGATCCAGATACTCCTAATGCTTGTAACAAGGTTGTCGAACTCGTCGCTAAATCAACAAACGGACAGACTGTTATTTACGGGTACGGCTAAATTGTATTTTGCATATTATAAGAATAACGCGACAATGACGTTGTAGATATATGTATACACAACAGTTTATAATCGTTGCGTACATAATAAGATTTAATCCTTACATTGTCCTATGAAGAGACATAGTAAATTTGGACTTTTCTGCTGCGTCACTGTAACATTATCCGAAATGAACTGTATTTGCTGTTTAAATTTCAGGTTTATGTTGTTTAATATAGTTGGCTTTAATATAGTTGGCTTTGATATAACGACATAAGTATCTAACAGTATGACATTCAATATATGTTCTATAATGTACAATGGAACGTGTAATGTATTGATTGATGCAAGATATATGACCTTGACCAATTTCGCTCAACAGGTACAACTTTTACGACGAACAGTTCGTTACTAAAACATAAGTATGACTTAAGTGCTTTAACACGTTTAATTCTCTTCATATGGACAAATATCTAAAAAGAATCCTATCACAGTTTAGAGGCCCAGGATCCAGATGGAAAGTTTAAGATAGGCGACGATTTGATGAGTGGCAATAAAGTGTTGCAGTGTAAATTGAGCTCAATAACGGAACCAGTATACACAGTTCAAGTCAGGTACTGTTACATTTGCTATTTCGAATATGCTAATTGGTCATCTAATACTTGTCCAAGAAGCAATATTGTAGTGTGTTTATTTATATCACATTGTTAATTAAAGGTCCATTACTAAGACCAAATCAGAATTTTTTTTAAATCTGGAATTGTAACAGGGAAATACAGTTTGAAACTGGCTTCTAAAACATTACAATAGCCACGGAGTATTTCCCTGTTTGAAATATTGCTGCAGAAAAACGAGTGAATGTTTTCTTAATGTCCTTAGATTGACCTGGGTGGTATTGTTGTCCAACTTTCCCTTTATTACATGGAAATATGCGTTTCACATCATTGGAAGTAATGTTCGTTCAACCTTAAATCAATATAAGCATGCTTATTCATGTACAACCTATTTACAGTCTCTTTCTGGGAGACCTCTGGAAAATAACAACGATATTTGATAACTGGAAATTCTACTGTCGTTTTAGAAAGGCAAAATATGATTTATTAATTCTTTTGTTAAACACAAATTCCAACAAAATATGGTCACATTCGATGCAGTATGTCATGTTTTTATTTCTGAGAAAACTCCCGTTGTAATACCAGAATTAAAAGAAAATTGATTTGATCTTAGTAATAGACCTTTAATATATTAGGTTATCAGATTATATTGTAAACAATTATATTATTTTGTAGTTCAAAGTATATTATCAATCATTAAATTTGATTGTGGTTTATTACATATTGTTATTTGTTATACCGGTATTAATTTTGATTGTGCTTTAGAGTATATTGTTGACTATTACATTTCATTGTGGTTAATAGTATATAGATTATTGTTGTATTTGTTTAATTACTATATGTGATTGCGATTCATAGTACATTGTATTTCTTTCATTTGACTTAGATTTGCGATAAGGACGAGTTGGTCTATTGACGACTATTTACATTTCAATAGTTAAAGAATACAAAAAAGGCAAACGTAAACTTCCATTCATTCGTTAAGTTCTCAATTTCACATGATGCCATCATAAAAACATGTACGTGTATAATATATGAATATTCTGTTGACTAATGCAGTTTGGTCATATTTCATTCGCAGCGTTATAAATTTCATATATATACAATATTGTGACATTTAAATGAACACATGCCTCCACACGTTATCATTGTAGAGCACAACACCGAGAAAGTAAGGAATATTCTGACATAACTTTAACTATCAACGTTGCAGGCTTATCCACGACCAAACCAGGTAAATAAAATATATAGGTAAATGCAAGAGGAAGTATAGACTAAAAGTATGTCTACTGTCGTGGTAAATGTAAAATAAGTGTCATTGCACAACTCACACAGTGATAATAATCATGCTTTATGCTTTCTTCTAACAAGTGCAGTTAAATAAGATTTTATTGCCATTGAATTATTATCAGCAAAAACATAATTAATGGAACCATCATTTCCCAGCCCAAGCCACTTCGACTGGAAGTTGACAGCAAAGGGTGAATGTTGCAAATGCACTGTATGAAATGCTTATAGGATTCATTGAGCTTTTCATTGAACGAATTACTTTCATGTGTTGTGCTCTTCCCGTTAATAAACTATACAATTTATTTCAAGAGTGACACTACTCACATGTTATTGTTAGTAAGAAATGAAAGAAATATTTCAACTGCCAAGTCTTCTTGGAATGAAATAAAACGTATCTTATTGTGTTTACTGAATGCCATGGAGGGGCTCAATGTCTATTTAGGTCACTATACTTTGCTTATTAGAGTAAATAACTTTTAAAACCAAATTGTATATTTGCCGTTTGTGTTTCATTCTAGACATAGATGAGTGTGCAACTGACCCATGCCAAAATGAAGGAGTTAGTACTGATCTTGTGGACAGTTACAATATAGGGATACATGTACTAGCATGCGTAACAACCTGCCCAAATGCAAGCGGGAACCTATTAACTTATTTTAAACTTTAATAGTTTGCCAAAAATATCCTACTTTAATTCAGCTTTTATTTCAGATTTTAATTATATTTACATCATACTAATCAGTTAATAACTAATCCCTCCTGTGAATCCAGACACGTGTTTAGAATCAAACATTTTAGTCATGTTTATAATCAGTAAAAATCAAAATAGGAGATTCTGTTCTTTTTTTGTTGCTACAAAGAAAACATGAAATGTAATTCTAGGAGTATGTAGTTATCATTTAAAATATAAAGAAAGTTTCTAAACGAAATTAAAAGAGTAAACTAGTTTGTATTATAAACCGTACATATACTTTTTGCATGATCCAATCTCTAAATTTAGGCAATAGCTGTACATGTATTTGTGTTTGTCAATGACAGAGTAACCTTCATTTTACTGTATGAACTATCACGCCGTTGTTTGAAATGGAAAATGTATAAGTTTTGGTCGCTATATTTAGCATCTTAATGTATATCTTCATAACTTTTAAAACCAAATTGTGTATTCGACGTCTGTGTTTCTTTGTAGACATAAATGAGTGTGCTACTGACCCATGTCAAAATGAAGGAATTTGTACGGATCTTGTGAACAGTTACAACTGCACGTGTAAACCTGGGTTCGATGGCACTAACTGTCAGACAAGTAAGAATTTGTGCTATTTTTGAAACCAGTCATTTTTCAGCTTTTCGGAAAGGATTAAAACAACTCAAATTAGTTCTTTTGTGAAACTGAAAAACAAAAGTTGAAAAAGGTCAGGGAGGAGTAAAGTTTTCCCTCTGCTGGCCAGACTATGAACCATACCTTTACAAAACATTAATTTTAATTGTGCGATCAGCCTTTAACGTCCCATTATACCAGCCCAACTACATTAAGGGATACATGTGCTAGCATGCGTAATCACCTGCCAACATGCAAGCGGGAACCTATTAATTTACTTTGAACTTTAATTGTTTGGCAAAAAATACTCTACGTTATTTCATCTTTTAATTCAGGCTTTAATTATATGTTTAAATCATACTAATTAGTTTATACCAACATTAGCAGTCCCGTGAATCTAGACACGACATCTTAAGTCATGTATATAATCAATAAAAATCAGAAAAGGAGATTCTGTCTTTTTTTACTTTTGATGCTAGTCTGGTATACATGACGGGACGGTCTCTGAAAGAGACAATGCCAGCATGAATCACTACCAAGAAGACAAAAAAAGTTCTAAGAAGATGTAGTTATCATTCAAAATTAACAGGAAGTTTCTAAACGAAATCAAAGGGTAAAAGTGCTCGTGCTTTTAACCGTAAATATCCTTTTGGCATAATCGAATCTCAAAATTTAGGCAGTAGCTGTACATGTGTTTGTCAATGATAGAGTAGCCTTCATTTAACTATATTTACTATCACGCCGTTGTTCGAGATTAAAAATGTTTATCTAATTAATGTAAAAGTTTTGGTCGCTATTGTTTTGCATCTTAATGTACGTCTGTGTTTCTTTGTAGACATAGATGAGTGTGCTACTGACCCATGTCAAAACGAAGGAGTTTGTACGGATCTTGTGGATAGTTACAACTGCACGTGTAAACCTGGGTTCGATGGCACTAACTGTCAGACAAGTAAGAATCTATGCTGTTATCGAAATAAATCATTCTTCGGCTGTTTGGAAATTTCTGAAGCAATCTTAATCAGTACTTTTGTGATATCTGAAAACCTATAATACCAAAGTCGAGTCCTACGGTAAATTTGTAATGGCACACACTGGACACGTCCTTATCTTTAAATGAATCTTGAAATGTCAGTCTGTCATTTATGCCCTCAAAGTTTGGCATTTTCAAAAATGCACCGTCCGTCTGTCTGTCCGTCCTGACATTTTTCGTGTCCGGGCTGCAACTTGTCCTGCAACTGGGAACCAATGTTCAGCACATAAAGACGACGTGTCGCTTCCAAGTCCCACGTTCTTTTCGCAATGGTCAAGGTCACACTTAGGTTGTAAAGGTACTGGAAACCTTTATGTATGCACACATTCGCGTACGGAGTGTAACTTTGTCATGCATTAAGGGATTTTAAAATAGCTTGGAACAGATCCCAGCATATCAAGACGTGTTTCGTACAAGACCAAAGTTCTTATCTCAAACGTCAGGGTCACACTTAGAGTTTAAAGGTAATGGAATCCCTTATTAATGCGAACATTCGTATCTGGACTGTAACATCGTCACGCATTGAAGAATTTTAAAATGATTTGGCACATAATGTTCAGCGTACAAGACCCACGTCCATATCTCAAAGGTCAAGTTCGCACTTAGAGCTTTAAAATAATGGAGTTCTGTATACATGGTAGCTCTTGTATGCAACGAAGGATTTCAAAATTACATGGACCAATTGTGGAACACATGGAGAGGACACAGAATGTGAGATATCTCTTTTGGGGGCATTTGCCACTAACGAGGGATAGCTTTTGTTTGTCTGCTGTTGCAAGTCCGATGTAAAGGACGAAGCTTCGAAAAAGGGCATTAAGTCTCTAGAAGAGACATGCAAACACGAATCACTGCAAAGAATACATGGAATAATGATTCAAAACTAAAATTCTAAACGAAATAAATTGTAAGATATAATGTTCGTATGGTCCATTATTCGGAAATTATCAAATTCTGTATTTGTTCTAGACGAATGACAGAGTAAACTCGATTCTACTGTAAGATATATCACGCTATCTATATAAATATATTGACTTTCTTCTGCAAGTTTTTAACAAGCCACTGGTACTGGTCTGCAAGTCTGGCACCGCCACGGTATACAAATTCAAAATTTAAACCATTTCTTTTAAAGAAATTAAAATTTGAATGTATATAACTGCCTTTGCTGTCTCACAGAAGTATTGGCTGTGAATTCAAAACACCATTGAATTCAAAAGGCCTATCTACATATTTCTGCAGCTTACTTACTGACATTAAACTAACTAAAGTAATACTGCAGCTGAAAATAAGAAATGCTGAAAAATAAAACCTGTAAAATATAAAATCACTCTTTTGCTAGAAAGTAAAAGAAATAGTTTACCCCAAATTATAAAGTTTTCTTTCCCAAGTAAATAATAATTTACCAGGTTCAGACCAAAATAAGGGAACTGGGAAGGGTTGGGAAATACAAAATTTCCTAAACTGCAAAAATGTAAACAAAATGTAAACAAAAATTGCAAACAAAATAGAAAACTGAAAATAATGAAAGCAAACAAAGTTAATACACTGCAAATCAAATAAATGAAAACAGAAGAATAATGCACTGCAAATTAAATTAAACAGAAGAAAACACAACACAAGCACAGCTAGTTAGTGTCAATCACTAAAACACTGGTGAAATTGTCCCCCAATAAACTCCTAATGGCTTCCTCTCCAGACTAGATGTTGGATTCACTGAATGTTTCCAATTATATACTAGTATACTGATATATATTATGTATAGTACTATATCAGTACAATGTACAGTACTAAATCAAATTTGACATGGACTTTTAATACCGGTTTTAAATACTGAAAATTGTCCATCCTTCAGATAGGACACCAACAAACCGTGTTGGGCGCCATTGTGACCGTTGTATATTTTAGGTATACATAATTATCTCTCTCTGAGGGTGGTTACAAGGAAATAAAGAAGTTTAATATGTTTCCATATTTATATTATCAATCATGTTATTCATTTCATCTGTAGGTTCACCAAGTCATAACTGACTAAAAAGGTGTCCTACAAATACAAAAACAAGAATAAGCATAAAGCAAATAAAAACATATAAAAGCAACTAAAAGCAAAAGCAAATTATTGCACAACAATAATTTGGAACAGACATTACTTAAGTAGAATCATGAATAACTTCAAGACAGTAACAGTTATTAATTATAAACAAGATCTGGGTAAAAGGAATTTAACCAAATGTTTAGATAACCAAATTAATTAATAACTGATATTGATGGACAAGCCAAGGGGATTGGGACAAGGGAAAACCTGGATTTACCTGATCTGTAAAATACAACTGTTGAAGAATAGATGTAGCTATGAACACTACATCTTCACTCTAGCTTTGTATCTGTCCAACTGTGTGAACTTAAAATCCCCCCAAGCATGAGAAAGGGTGAGATGTTTAATCAGGTGTTACAAATAAACCAATCACCAGTTGTTATGTTTTCTTTACACACTGTTAGTAACTAAGAGAATATATAAATAGAAGTCACCTGATATTATATGATCACATGACTGAGTTGTCACAGTTCATGTACAACTCGTGCAAATATTATTAGGTGTAAGACCACTAATAATCACCACTGTGACACATAAATTTAATATATGCTTACATGTTAGAGTGTTTTGATGGTATAATTATAATGTTAACTGATAATTATGTGATATATTTACTGTAAGATACAGACGAGTGTCGCAACAATCCCTGTTTGAATGGCGGGACGTGTGTTGATGGCAACAACTCGTACACCTGTAACTGTATACCGGGATTCGAAGGCAGTGATTGCGAGAAAAGTATGTGCCTTACAAAATATTTGCTGTAATTAAAAAATAATTGACAGGAATTGGTAAATTCTAGAATTACAATTCTTAATAATTGGCAATTGGTAAATACTAGCATTCTCACTACATTTTCTATTGTATTTCAATTAAGTAGTATGGCAGAAGTACTAGAGGTACATGTACCTAACAACATCAAAAGAAATTGTTATTGTTATGCAGACTGTTAAAGGTACGTACATTTGAAAAGGTTGAAGGTTTTCACTGCGAAAAATATTGATTGCACCATGCAGTAGGTAAGATTTTATTATAGGGCAATCTTGAATATTTTGCCGAGTTGATATTCTTTTTTTAATAATAATCAAACTTTTATATCCTATTTATCCTCCCATTACTGCTTCATTAGTGCAAAATCGGCCTGTCGTATAAAAATGATTGTAAAACTCATTGGAATGTGACATATTAAAGTAAGTTTCAAATTTGCAAAAATAATAATTACTGAATGAGATGTATTTCAATTTCCCAAGACAGCTTTATGAAAAGTTGAATAGATTATAGTCCTCCCCGACCTTAGCAAGAGCTTGTGAGAAATTACTTGCATGTCCTAGTTTGTCGGTCATTAAGTAGTAGTAGTAGTTTTATTCGGTAAAAGTGTACATGACATGGCAATGACATAATGATGCATAATGATACAATATATATAACAATAATCAAATTATTAAGGAGACTAGAAATATGACATGACATAAATATACGACAAAATATAAATATATGAGCCATGTAGTGCCCACCAATACCAGGGATAACACAAAAAAGAGGAAAGGATTCCTCTTATTTCCATTGTGGTCCCTGACATTGGAGGCATGACACAGAAAGTCATGTTAATTTGTATGAAATTCAAATCAATTCTTATGGCCTTTCTACCAAAGCTTCCTACCTTTGGTAAAGAAAATCGTCCTGTGTCACTAAAAGAATAGCTTACACTGGAATCTGATGATGAAAGTGCAGACACTCTGGACCTGGTACAGCGGTCATGGACCTGATTAAGGGGTACAAAATGCTCCTTAAGGTATTTTAGGGCTGTGTCAGACTTTATGTTATGGACATGGCAAAGAGTTATCTGATCAACTCTTTTGGAGACCGGTAACCAGTTAAGAACCTTAAATTGCTCTAGCTCAACATGTGACCTGCTGTCCTTATTGAAAACAAAACGAACCAATTTATTCTGGGTTGTTTGGAGCCTTTTCTTCCAATACTGAGTCAAACTTGGGTACCAAAAAGAACAAACATAATCAAAATGGCACTGAATTAAGGACATGACCAAGAGTTTCCTAGTGTGGAGATCCAAGAATTGACTTTTCCTATACAAGTATTTCAGCCGGGCATTTGCAGCCGGGCATTTGCTTTCGTAACCACTGACCGTGCAATTTCTTCACAGAAAAGGTTCTGGTCCAAAGTTGCACCGAGATATTTAACTGAGCTGGTAGCCTGGATATTTGTACCATTACATGAAATATTTAAATTACTTTTTGACCTTAACCTTGGTTTTGAACCAAACAGAATAGACTCTGTTTTACCAAGCTGAAGTGAAAGCTTGTTATCGACAAGCCATTCACTTACATGCTCCATCTCAAGTGATAAAAGAGATTCAATGTCGGAAGTACTTTTACCACATACAAGGATCCCAGAGTTGTTAGCATACAATAATACGGATATTGTGGATAGTTACAAGTGCACGTGTAAACATGGGTTCCTTTAATTGTTCGTTTTGTCCTCGTGCTTTGTATGCTAGTGTGTGTTGGTAGTGTACGTGTGTGTGTGTACATGATTGTGTGTATGTGTGTGTTGTGTGTGTGTGTGTGTTGGTGGTGTGCACTTCTGGGTGCAGTGGGGCTCGTTTTGGGGAGGCTGCGTTTTTAGCACGTGGCTTTCCCTGTTTGATATTATTTTTGTTTTTTTGTTTCAATGGCACTAACTGTCAGACAAGTAAGAATTCGTGTTATGTCTGAAACCAATCATTTTTCAGCTGTTCCGAAAGGATTAAAACAACTCAAATTAGTTCTTTTGTGAAACTGAAATACAAAAGTTTAAAAAGGTAAGGGAGGAGTAAAGTTTTCCCTCTGCTGCCCAGACTGTGGACCATACCTTTACAAAACATTAATTTTAACTGTGCGATCAGCCTTTAACGTCCCATTATATCAGCCAATCTACATTTAGGGATACATGTGCTAGCATACGTAATCACCTGTCCAAATACAAGCGGTAACCTATTACCTTATTTTGAAACTTAATAGTTTGGCAAATCATTATCTCACTTTATTTAAGCTTTTAATTCAGGTTTTAGTTTTATTTCATCATACTAATTAATTTATACTAACATAAGCACTCCTGTGAATCTAGACACGACATCTTAAAAACAAAAATAATATCAAACAGGGAATGCCACGTACCAAAAACGCAGCCTCCCCAAAACGAGCCCCACAGCACCCAGAAGTGCACACCACCAACACATCATGTCATGTATATAATCAATAAAAGTCTGAAAATGAGATTCCGTCTTTTTGTACTTTTGTTGCTAGTCTGGTATACATGACGGGACGGTCTCTGTAAGAGACAATGCCAGCATGAATCACTACCAAGAAGACATAAAAAGTTCTAAGAAGATGTAGTTATCATTCAAAATTAACAGGAAGTTTCTAAACGAAATCAAAGGGTAAAAGTGCTCGTGTTTGTAACAGTAAATATCCTTTTTGCATAATCGAATCTCAAAATTTAGACAATAGCTGTACATGTGTTTGTCAATGATAGAGTAACCTTCATTTAACTATATGTACTATCACGCCGTTGTTTGAGATTAAAAATGTTTATCTAATTAATGTAAAAGTTTTGGTCGCTATTGTTTTGCATCTTAATGTACGTCTGTGTTTCTTTGTAGACATAGATGAGTGTGCTACTGACCCATGTCAAAATGAAGGAAGTTGTACGGATCTTGTGGATAGTTACAACTGCACGTGTAAACCTGGGTTCGATGGCACTAACTGTCAGACAAGTAAGAATCTATGCTATTATCGAAATAAATCATTCTTCGGCTGTTTGGAAATTTCTGAAGCAATCTTAATCAGTACTTTTGTGATATCTAAAAATCTATAATACCAAAGTCGAGTCCTACAGTAATGGCACACACTGGACACGTCCTTATCTTTAAATGAATCTTGAAATGTCAGTCTGTTATTTATGCCCTTAAAGTTTGGCATTTTAAAAAATGCACCGTCCGTCCGTCTGTCCGTCCTGACATTTTTCGTGTCCGGGCTGCAACTTGTCCTGCAACTGGGAACCAATGCTCAGCACATAAAGACGACGTGTCGCTTGCAAGTCCCAAGTTCCTATCGCAAAGG
>JAFMSR010001488.1:0-27525 GCA_022818135.1 Saxidomus purpurata
CTTGTAAACATTGGGATTTTATGTGTGATAGCAATCTGTCAATATATTATAGTGTGATCTTCCCAGGTGTGCCTAGATGTTTGATGAAATTGACTGTCAAATGTTTTCTCCAGTGGTGCCTGTGCTAGGCAGCCAATCTCCAGATATAACTGGTTATTTAGCTAGTGGTTAATTAGTATAGTTAACTTATGATGTGCTTAAAGATTGTATAACAAAACACTTGTCAGCTTTATTGTTGAAGATCCAGTCTAGAGTTGGGCATGTAATAAAGGGCATATCATGTATTAAATGTATTTTGCTGCCGAGTTCTGCCAGGTCCTTTAAAAAAGATTTATTTATTCCGATGTGTCACACTATAATAAAAATGCATCTGATTGTAACATTTAATATGAGGTCATGTCATAAGTTTGAATGAAAATTCTTATGTAATGAACTAATCATAGACAAACAGATCCAAATATATTATCCCTTAAAAATGCAACTTTGTTTATATTACATGGTCTTGCTTGTATCAAAGTAGACAGGTTGAAGGGTGGATGTATTGAAATGATGGAGTCATGTTACATGGATATAGATAGTTGTATTAAAGCCTTATGGGTTTAAGTAAAACCACATCCAAGGTGAAATAAAAATAGCTTGTGTGCAGTCATGTGCAAACTTTGTCTATACTCTAGAAAAAAAATCTCCATACCTTAAGATATCATTTCTGCACATGTATTAAAAACTTCACAAGTTGAACTTCAAAATGTTTCTCAATAATTATGTATACAAACAAAAGTGAACAAGTCTGAATTGTAATCTAAGGCACTTTAAATCTATATTGAATCAGTTGTAGGAAATTGGATTCACCTTTCACTATTGAAAGTAGGGCAACATGATATATTAATAGTTGATATTTAGCAGAATGATGAAGACAACCCTTGGTAGCCTCTTTTAAGATTATTGTTTCTTTTGTTCTTGGAAAAATCCAATTATCTTGTGCACTACTGGTTGTATTTTAGTCAAACTGCAAAGATGGTGAGCAACATAAGTCAGGTCCATGCAAAAAGTTGATTTGCCATAACACTTATCACATGCTGATTATTTGTTTATTTGTAGGAGCACTTGCTAAAGTGACAGTGTCAGTAGGCAATGATATAGTTGTGAAGCCAACACCATATCCACTCATTGACCCAAAAGATAAAGTAGATGTGGTACTTAACTGTAACGGTAGTAGATCCGATCTCAGCTATTACATTAAAAACAGGTATGTAAAACATGATATCCCTTTAAATTTCTTTATATTGTGACAAATTTTACTGTTCAGTGCCTTATTTCTGTGTAAAATGTTGATATTAAAGGCATATGATTTTCTAAATGAAATGAACTATATTCGATGCAAGACTTCCTGTACAGAGAAATTATAAACAGTTATTTTCTCATCTGCTAACCTGATTTTATTTCAAAATTAAGCAATGCAAAGTATGTCAATTATTTAAAAAAACTGCTGTGGGTTTGAACCTAACAAGGGACTGCAATGTGAAAGAACAATGTGTGTTGGTCTACCCAAGCACCTGCTATAAAAAGTTGATATATTCCAATAATGGTGTTGGTATGTATGAAGGGGAGCATACCACTGCAGGAACATATCAAATAGTTTCATTAGAGTTACTTATCCATTTCATATTCTATTTTGTATAATCATTGCTATAGATATGATATGTATGTTGTCGCCCAAAATTTTGTTAAATTACATAAATAATTTGACAAGTCATGTGAAAGAAATGTGTAACCTGCTGCAAGTCTATAAATAACTGTTGCTGGCAGGAGCAGGCTTGCACATGGGCCTTAGGGAAAATATAATCACTTGGGCTATATTTTCAATATGTTTCAATAAATATGCATCATTCTATTGTACATGTATTACAAAATTAAACTGGCTAATAACAATTTTCGGCAGTATTAATGAGTGTTTTCATAATGCACTGCAACTTTGTGAGTTTCATATACAAGGTAATGAAATATTCACAAGTGCCAGTTTAATTGTGTCATTCAATAGATGAAGTTATTGCGGTAAATGTGTAAACGTTGTTTACCTTCTTATTGACATAAAGTCACTGGGCTATATTTAGCTTGACTATTTGAAGAATATGTCTTCAGGGGTGTCAGATTGTGAAGTTAGGTAACTCTTGTGTGAATTTAATTCAAATTATGACCCTTGTTTGACTTGGAAAATTTGGTAACAGTTGCAAGGTACTATTATCATGCACATATCTCAGTAACCATTCATAGAATTGATTAAAAACTTCAATATAGTCTTTAAAGGTATCAAACAATTTGGTTAAATAACTCCTGACTGCATTTTTCAAATAAATTATGGCCCTTGTTGAACTTAGACAGTTTGGTTAAAGTTTTGCATGTTAGCTGAATTTGGTTAAAGTGTTATGTGCAAGTTACTATCAGGGTTATATGTAAGTTATCATTGCTGAAATTGATTTGAAACATCTGTAGAATATTCAGGGGTCTCCAACAATCAAGTTAGATTAGTCTTGACTGATTAGTTACAAATTATGGCTGTTGTTGAACTTGGAAAGTTTGGTTCAAGTTTTGCGTGCAAGGTAATACCATGCACATACTTAGTATATAACTATTTGAAACTTAGCAATAGTGTTCAGGGGTATCAAACAATTAAGTTACTCTTGATAACTTTGGACTCATTGTTTTTATGACAGTTACTAAGTTTATACTTAGAGAGTCTGCAGAATTTTGTTTTGCTATTTACTGATAAAAGTTTTGTTTTGTTGGCAAGAACTGAGTAATTAGATGAGCATGCTGTCTTATGGACAGCTCTTGTTAACTATAATGCAGTGTTTGGGTCGCGGCTTTGCTTCTCACACCTGTCTTGTTCAAACTAAGCTACTGAATGAAAAAGGAAAACAAAAATATGCAAATTTCACAGCATAGCAAGCTTGAGTTACAGCAGAAAACATTACAAATTTCTGCTCTATTCCTGGGATACTGTCAATAAGAATTATTGGGATACAAATTATGAAATAATTTAGATATTTGCACTTCGAATGCAAGAACACAATCTATAAGTCAGTTACATTTTGACTAGTTATTATGCTTACAGGCTTTGGACCTTCCTCTTGCTACAATTGTCATAAAACTTAGATGAAATTGTTTATTAACAAGGCAGATTATGTGGTTTTCAATTGTATAAATATGTGTTATTGTTCAATTTTTATTTTAACTGTTATTGTTAATTCAAGAATATTTTATAGCTTGGTAATAAGACAATCTTTAATTTCTCCAAACAATAGAGTCAAGTGGGATTTCATCAACAGCACTGGTCACGTATTGGGTATCACTGAGTCATTCTATAAGAATCCCAAGTCAGCATATGCTGCAGAAAATTTTGCAAGCGGACATTTTAAGTTTAGATATTTAATGGTGGACATTGTGGAGCCTGGGCAAACACCCTACTATACGTTTGAACTTCTTATTAAAGGTATGAGGCGTGATCCCTCCAAGGGCCATTTATTGGGCAACAATTTTTATATGCTGTTGCTATGGAACTATAACCTAACTTGTGTAATCATGGAGTGATGTAGTAATTTAGCTAAACCAGTATATTTCTGTCTTTTGGTATTATGTCTATTATATATCTGTTCCTACTTCAAGATTGATCTGATGGGTGAACGGTATATTGTGAGAAACACTGCTGGGTAGGAATGATCTGTCACATTATCCTGCTTATTGTGTTAATCTAGAACTGGGGTTCATCAGCTGCTGTTAATATACACAATGCAGCTGTATATTTTGGAAACACTTCATTTTACATTGTTTAATTAAATGCCTCTCAGATCAATTTTGCTTGTAATGTATTTAAACCATCTTAGAATGACGGTTTTAACATTTTTGTGTGGACAAATACTATTTGTTCTACAAGACAGTTAATGTAGTGTTTCACCAGATTTACAATGCTTAGAACTTAAAAAAATATCTCAACTTTACTTCAGCTTTTGGAAATTTTCACTGTTTTTCTAACCTAGTGGTCACAGTGTCCCGTAATATTTTCTAATTAGTCCATCTCACTTTCACATTGTGTGCTTTGACATTAGCGCTTTGTGTCCTTGAAGAGTTTTTAATTCGAAAAAGCACCAAGCACAATTTACAATTTCTGGAGAGTCTTTCATATCAAAATTGTAACATTTCTTGCATGTAGGAACTACTGGAATGTTCTGAGAATTGCTTTTGTAATGTACATTGATGAGGTGGGATCTGTATATTGCTTTTTTAAGATTGGCATTTCTGTAAAAATGGGATTCTTTTGTCAAAATAGAAACGTTTCCGTTGAAGCTAATTCCGCTGAAGCTGAAATTAGTTGTGAAATGGACTTTAAGACTTAGTGTAATGTGCAAACAGGGTCTTATGTCAAAACAGAAATGCTTCAACAAAGCTCATAGGGGTATAGCTTGGATTAACATTAGCTTATTTGGTCATGGGATAATTTGTCTATTGTAAGTAACATTTTGTTTAATAGAATGTTCATCAAAGAGTTGCTTTGTAATTTGAAACTTGTACTCTGGCAGCTTTCTTTTGGTTTTAAGAAGTTTTACAGTAAAACTCAATGAATCACCCAAATAAAGGTTATAATATACTTTTCTACATATTGTTTGAAGGGTGAAACCCAGGCAAAATCTCAGATATAAAGCAAAAACAGACTTGAATGATTCACAAAGGTGGACGTCTTGGCTTCTCAACCTGACAATTGTTGGTTTGAACTGACTTGGGCCACAGCTGCATTCACATAAAAGTACCAGTACTAGTTTTCCCAGGAAGTATTTGTAACTAAAAAGAAAGTGTTGAAAGATAAATTGGAATATTAAAAGGTCAGTTTATTGACTGATGATGGGCAAAGATAGGCTTATAAAAGTACAAGTTCTGTTGCAGCCAACACTTTTTTAAAACGCAGTGTATGTACAGGCTACTGGAGATAGAGTTGGAGCTTTTCTTGTTTTTTTTTATTTTTTATTATATTTTCTGCTCTATAAACACTGTGCTGCATGTTTTAGAATTTTGCTGTAAAAGTATATATTCAAATGACTGCAACAGCACCTATATCATGTCTTGCCAGATGACTTGCACTTTGGTCTGATGAAATCTTGCCTTATTGGCTGCTAGCACTGGCCATGTCATACTATGCAAAATGCCTTGTTCCCTAGCCTAAGAACTACCGCAGGATTTAAACATTTATATAGATTTGTAAGGTCCTGAAATCTTTCATTGCATCATCATCATCATCATCATCATCATCATCATCATCACATTCATCATTAAACATGATTTGAGATGAGAAAATGAGATATTGAATATATTCACTGTGTCTTGTGGTAAAATGAAGTGTCAGAATGTAATAGCAGTGACAGAGCTGATACTTATTGCCTTGATCTGGACAGCATACATCAGTTAAGCTTCAATCTTGTCACTGTATTGTATAATCAATATGTCTTCAATGATGCACAGGAGCAGTTGTTCAAGTTTGAAACCACATGTACTGAAATTATTGTGTCTGATCCAGGCCAAAATGGATTAGTTGAGTAACAGAAGAAGATCCACGATTTACTGTTTGTCACGACTAAGTGCTAATAAGGCACTGTGGCATGGGATGTTAGTGTCAGACTCTTTAAGTTATGGGTTTGAATCCTGATCTATAGTAAAATTTGATTCCAACAGTAAATTTCTTTGTGCAAGGAAGAAGTGCCAAGTATCAGTTAACTTGAATCTTCAGTCAATATAAAAAGATTTGGTTTAAACAAAAATGAACTCATTTTATGATTGGGATAGGTGTTGATTTGCTAGCATGAACTTGTCCAATTTCAAGTTTCATTCAAAAACATCAATAAAAAATTGTTTGAAGCTTTGTTGTCCTTTTTCTCCAGCTTTACACAGAAACCAAAATACATAAGTGATAGTAACGTTTAATTACTACATGTTTAGTTTTGGAGGCTTTATAATGCGTGGCTTTTCAAAACGTCATAACTTTATTTCGTAGGATGAGACTGAATAAACTAAATAAATATAGGATGTATATGGAAATTGTTTAATTCCAAAATAGGTTTACTGAGTTGTGTTTGTAATGTGTTCATTGATATTTAGTGAAACTTCTGTAATCAGTTTGTTAACATTTTGTTTTTATGCTTAGTGTTGGCTGTACAAGGTACTGAATAGCATGGTTAGAAAAATGAGACTTACCCTAGATCTACATTGCCTTTCAGACGGACAATCTTGCTTTAGTAACTAATAACTTTACCTTTATTTCAGGTGATGTTGGTTTTTCTAGTACATGTAGTTCCAGAACATTGTTACATTTGTATATTCTGTTTATATTTCCTCTGTACAGAGAGAGAACACCAACAAAAGCGATTGTGTTATCAATGTCCCATAATACCTTTATTTCTAAGTTTTCTTATGATATCGCATTGCCATCTTATGATATCGCATTGCCAAGTAAAGTTATATTTCTGTAACATAGTCTTAACATGATTGCAAAGAAAGGGTTGCTTTGTTACCTCTAAAGCTTGCTTGATGTGCTAAGAATGAGCTGTTACTCACTGGAGCGAATCAGTGGTGTAGTTGTTAATGCACTGGACTTTTAATCCAGGGGTTGCTGGTTTGATCCCCTGCTCCTCACCTAATATAGCTAATGGTCTTTTGGATGAGACGTAAAACTGAAGTCTGATGTATTGGTGCTGAACACAAGGCATGTTAAAGAACCAGGGGTGTCTCTGGAACAGCATGTGTTCTGTATCTTGCATTATCCCTCAAAACCTAAAATAACTAAACTCTTCTTGGGGCGTTGGTCATATGGATTATCCAGTACCAACGATAAAACTTAAAAATACATAGTTACATACATACAAATATAGAATGGACTGTTCTGAAGAAATAAGACTGCCGACTGAATCTTAAAAAAATTTAAGTTTTGTAAAGCATGACACAAAGTCTTCAGGAAATGTCTGGTTAAATCCTTTATAGTATACAATTACTGTAAAGGAGCAGTATCATGTTAAAACCTAACCACCCTAATATTGAGTACTACATTTTACGTCATCATTTTACAGTTTGTGCTGGTCCAGAATAATGCCAGATGGGGAAGTTGTTCCCATGACGAGGAGCTTTATGCCAGCCACAGATTATATGGTGCAAAAATTTGAAAAAGAATTTAAATATACAGTAGAATATGGTCCCTTGTCATCTGGTGGATACAATTTTGCCCTCAACATTTTAGGTTTGATTTTATAGCCCATAGAATTGTTTTGATTGGCTGCTAGTTAACAGACTGATTTTGCTAACTGACGGTAACTAAACGGGAAATTAAGTGTGTTTTTACAATGCAATCTGCACAGGGGTCACTGCACAACATGCACAGATGGCTCAATAGTTTGTTTTTTTCTGACTGATGTTCAAAAATGTTAGTAAGGACTATCTGGAGATACAATATAAGTGTGAATTTTCACTGTGTTTTGTACAAAGAGTGATGGAACAGCCCATGTTTAGTCTGTAGAGAAATAAAGTAATAGCAGAGGAGTAAGTTGTGTTTAAAACTGTGTTGCATAAAATGACTTGGCATATAATTATTTTTACCTTGGCAATTTTACTTCATGTTTTTATGACTATTCTTAACTGCAATGCTTGTAGCTATGTAGCCATGGTTACCTATTCATGGAGACATTATGTTTTTGTGATAAATACAACCATCTAGTTAGAAATTGTTTTTTCTTCATAAAATACTTTCATTTCCTAAAGTTACCACAGGACATAGTAGATCCTATGATGGCATTCTCTTTTGGCATTTAGCTGAATAATGTAAAGAAAGTTCCTCGAGTTATTTAATTTTCATTCTTAGGGCAACATGGAGTTTTACCAACGTGACTGGTATCACTACTCCCCTAACAGATGGCTTTTACGCAGTTTCTGACAAAACGGAGTTGTTTGCACTTGATTCGCCCAGACGCCACTATTCTATCACATATGGTGTTATTAGTGATGGAGATGGATTTACATTCACTTTGACAATATTTAGTAGGTTTTGTTGGTTTGTAGGTTTACGGCTTTCCTTATGTGTCTACGCTTTTCACCTTTTCTGTATTTTTGTAAGTAAATTTTCCCACAATTTCTATGTGTAAGTTTAAAGTTTACTTTCCTTCTGATGGAAAAAAAACCCTAGAAAAGCTGTGTTTTATTATTCAGAATTGATTGTTGCAAATATCTGTGTGATTTTTATGGCCTCGTTTGTTCGTCTTTTCCTTTCCCCACTCCTTGGTGGAGAGCTGCTTTGTTTCATTATGTTTCAGTGTTCAAGAGTATGGCACACAAAATATTAGAGTTATAAGCAAATGCTAATTGTTTGTCTTTATGAGACCAGATCTGATTGTCACATTCCACAATTCATCTATATATTTTGACAGAATTATCTCCCTTTGTACTTAGAAAATTTGAGTTCACTGTAATTAAACAAGGACATGCCATTGGGTTATTCCTCCGTTTTATGCCCCCGAAGGGTGGCATATTAAAATCGCACCGTCTGTCTGTGCGTCTGTCCGTCCCCACTTACAAATTCGTGTCCAGACTGAAACTCTGTCATGCCTTGAAGGATTTTAAAATAACTTGGCACAAATTTGTGCAAGACCCATGTCCCTACCTCAAAGGTCAAGGTCACACTTAGAGTTTGAAGGTAATGGAATCATCTATATATGCACACATTTGTGTCCGGACTGTAACTTTGTCATGCATTGGAGGATTTTAAAATAACTTGGCACAAATCTTCAGCACATCAAGACGACGTGTCGCGTGCACGACCCACATCCCTACCTCAAAGGTAAAGGTCACACTGGAATCCTCTATTTATGCACACATTCATGTCCGGACTGTAACTTTGCCATGCATTAAAGGATTTTAAAATAACTTGGCACAAATGTCTAGCACATCAAGACGACGTGTCGCGTGCAAGACCCACGTCCCTATCTCAAAGGTCAAGGTCACACTAAGAGTTTGAAGGTAATGGAATCCTGTATATATGCACACATTCGTGTCCGGACTATTACTTTGTCATGCATTGAAGGATTTTAAAATAACTTGGCACAAATTAATGTCAAGCACATCAAGACAACGTGTCGCGTGCAAGACCCACATCCCTACCTCAAAGGTAAAGGTCACACTGGAATCCTCTATTTATGCACACATTCATGTCCGGACTGCAACTTTGTCATGCATTGAAAGATATTAAAATAACTTGGCACAAATGTCTAGCACATCAAGACAACGTGTTGCGTGCAAGACCAACGTCCCTACCTCGAAAGGTCAAGGTCACACTTAGACTTTGAAGGTAATGGAATCCTGTATATATGCACACATTCGTGTCCGAACATTCGTCACCTGGCACAAAGTGCCAGAGTAAGCTATTGGGATCGCATTCCGTCCGTCGTACGTTGTCCGTCCACCATTTCCTTCAAACCACATCTCCTCTGAAACCACTGGGCCAGTGTTGATGAAACTTTGCAGGGATGTTCCTTGCATGAAGCTCTATCAACGTTTTTCAAACAATTCCATTCAATGCAGTACTCTGGTTGCTATGGCAACAAATAGAAAAACTTTAAAAATCTTCTTCTCTGAAACCACAAAGCCTAAAGCTTAGATAGTTGGCATTTAGCATTGTCTAGTGGACGTCTACCAAGGTTGATCAAATAATGACCACCGGGTTAAAATTGACCCCGCGCGGGTGGTCACTTAGATTTTGTATAGGCTAATATAGGAAAAACTTTAAAAATCTTCTTCTCTGAAACCAAAAGACCTAGAGACTAGATATTTGGCATGTAGAAATGCCTAGTGGACCTCTACTAAGATTGTTCAAATCATGATCCCCAGGTCAAAATTGACCCCTCCAAGGGGTCACTTGATTTTACATAAGCTTATACAGGAAAAACTTTTAAAATCTTCTTCTCTTAAACCACAATGCCTAGAGCTAAGATATTTAGCATGTAGCATTGCCTAGTAGATGTCTTTAAAGTTTGTTCAAATCTTGACCCCTTGGGTCAATACTGGCCCTGCCAAGGAGGTCACTTGTTTTACAAAGATGTATATAGGAAGATCTATTTGGTATGTAACATTGTCTTCCACCTCCTTTATTCAAATCATGCCTCTTGGGTCAAAATTGACCACACCGATAAGGCAAGTGGACTGGTATTCAGGTGAGCGATATAGGGCCATCATGGCCCTCTTGTTGAAGGCATTCAATCAAGTTGTAAATTGATTTTAGTAATGAAACTTTCATAATTCGTTGGTTCAATTAAAGGTTGTTTTGAGAATGTAGCTAAAATAACTCGGTACAAGCTATATGAACTTTAATTCTGAAAAGTTACATTTTTTCAATTAATAGTAATGTTGACAAGTCACAGTATTGAAAGTAGTGGTAACTGTTGAAAAGTCAAAGTACTGACTGTTATATGGACACTTTTCGCTGTAATGGTCTGTATCGAAAGTTTTGTCTACAAACATGTTCTTAATTTGAAAACAAAAACATTTTGTCAGGAAGTTTGAAGACCTCATTGTATCAAGTACATGCAGCTCTCCTCATCCCAGTTTCTACTCTGTCCTGTCCACCAAGTAGACAATGTGTTGGGAAGGACCCATGATTTATCTTGTAGATACCTGCCAGTTAGAGTCTTTCATATATCCCTGCTGTACTCCTTTCTTATAACAGTATCAAAGGATCTTTTGTGTTAAAGCTAGTGTTCTACTGTGCTTTCATTAATTAAAAAATTTGTAATCATTTTCTGTATTCTAGATGTGATTAATGCAATTACATTTGCTCTTAGTTTTATCAACATAATTCTAACTTGCATTTAGACACGCTTCAAGAGCATCATTGAAATTTGTTTGGCCCCCACCTTGTGTGCCTAGTAAAAACAACGATTATTTGGAATGTTGTGGAATTTTCATTCCTTTTCATCAATCTACCAAACTTACACAACAATGCTGCTGTGTAATGGTCATGCCATTCCCTTTGTCTTTGAATTCATTTATACTTCACGCACAGTGTCATGCCATTCCCTTTGTCTTTGAATTCATTTATACTTCATGCACAGTGTCATGCCATTCCCTTTGTCTTTGAATTCATTTATACTTCATGCACAGTGTCATGCCATTCCCTTTGTCTTTGAATTCATTTATACTTCAGGCACAGTGTCATGCCATTTTTGTGTTCATTTATTCACATGTACAGTCCAAGACCATCACTGTGTGCTGTGATTGTACTAATACCATTGCAGATGTAGGTTTCAAAGGAGATACATGTAACCCATGATAGTATAGCAACCTGTGGTTGAACACAATATTTGATTAATAAAGAATCTATTTGTTTTAGGGTTGCTGTAAATTTGTCTGGTAGATTTGAAACTTTATAGTGTTTTATGTAAAACTGATGCATATTTCTACATGTTGCATGTGCCAATAGTAACTAATGAAGTTCACTAAATTTTCACTTTTGTTAATAGATTTCACAGCGGATAAAGGAAGAAAATGTCAGTGTAAAAAATTGTCACAGATTGTACTTTTGAATTTTCCTTTTTGATTTTGCACCATGTTTCACAGGATAGAGTGGACATTTAAAGGGAAAGATGGAGAATATTTGCCGTGTTCCCTTGGATTCTATATGAGTGAGAGGCTTGAAACCACTAAATTCTCTCTAATTTACGGGGAGGTTAATCCTGTCACAGGGAAAGGTGGCTACTACACTTCCATGAAAATCTCAGGTCTCTAACTTAGTTAACTAGCAGTTGTTGTTAATAAAGTAATACAGCTTTATTCATACACAGTCATGCAAAACTCAGCATAATTTCTTTTATTTATTTTAAACTATATAACACTATCTTTTTCAGTTTTTAGCTCATCTGGCTACGCCAGGGTGAGCTTTTCTGATTGATGATTGTCCGTCGTCCATCAACATTTTGATTCAAATGATATCTCCTCTGAAACCACCGGGCCAATGTTGATAAAACTATGCAGGAATGTTCCTTGCATGAAGCTCTACCAAAATTGTTCAAAGAATTCCATTCCATGCAGAACTCTGTTTGCTATGGCGACAAATAGAAAAAACTTTAAAAATCTTCTCTGAAACCACAAGGCCTAAAGCTTAGATATTTGGCATGTAGCATTGTCTAATGAACCTCTACCAAGATTGTTCAAATTATGACCCCCGGGTCAAAATTGACCCTGCACTTAGATTTTGCATAGGCATATATAGGAAAAACTTTAAAAATCTTCTTTGAAACCACAGGGCCTAGAGCTTAGATATTTGGCATGAAGCATAGTCTAGTGGACAGTTACCAAGATTGTTCAAATTATGACCCCCGGGTCAAAATTGACCCCGCGCGGGTGGTCACTTAGACTTTGCATAGGCTTATGTAGGAAAAACTTTTAAAATCTTTTTCTCTGAAACCACAAGGCCTAGAGCTTAGATATTTGGCATGTAGCATTGTCTAGTGGACCTCTACCAAGATTGTTCAAATTATGACCCCCGGGTCAAAATTGACCCTGCGCGGGTGGTCACTTAGTTTTATATAGGAAAAACTTCAAAAATCTTCTTCTCTGAAACCACAAGGCCTAGAGCTTTGATATTTGGCATGTCGCATTGTCTGGTGGACCTCTACCAAGATTGTTCAAATTATGACCCCCGGATCAAAATTGATCCCACAGGAAGCATAGTCTAGTGGACAGTTACCAAGATTGTTCAAATTATGACCCCCGGGTCAAAATTGACCCCGCGCGGGTGGTCACTTAGACTTTGCATAGGCATATATAGGAAAAACTTTAAAAATCTTCTTCTCTGAAACCACAAGGCCTAGAGCTTAGATATTTGGCATGTAGCATTGCCTAGTAGACCTTGTTCAAATTATGCCCCTGGGGTCAAAATTGATCTTGCCTGGGGGAGGGGGGGTCACTTGTTTTACAAAGATGTATATAGGAAAACTTACTTGGCATATAACATCGTCTAGTGATCTTCCACCAGGCAAGTAGACTTGTACCAAGGTGAGCGATATAGGGCCATCTTGGCCCTCTTGTTTTTTATTTTGATCAGTGACTTTCATTTATTCATTCTGTAATATACCAGTAATTAAATGCAAATTTCCTTTAAAAAATGAAAATTATCTATAGAAGTTTCAACCATGTGTCATATTACTGACTTCTGAGATAAATGAATTTTCCTGTTTTCATTGAAACCTTTTTATACTGTTCTTTATTGAGGAAGTTGGTTTATTATACAATGAATATACAGTAGAATGAATGTCTCTCTGATTCATATGGAAATGATAGAATTTCTGGTAGGTTCACGCTTGTACAAGTATTTAAGCACAACCTATGGCACACGTTCCTATGCAGCATTTGGTTTACCAGCATGTGAGTACTGGAAACACATTATATTCTCAGTATAGTCAGCCGTACTTAGTCAGAGAAAGGTAGGATTTTAATCACCATTGAAGAGTGCTGCCGGTTCCATGGCATTCTGGAACACATAGTAGGTTACCAGCCTTGAATGTGTGAGTTTGTACAGTGGCCAAAGCACTGTATCACTGCTTTGGAAAATCTCCCGAGCCCTGCCGACTGATTTTAATGATATGACTTTGGAATTGTGTGGCGATCTAATCATTGTCTCTCAACCTTGTTGAGCAGCTGTTGACACTTGGACAGAAGTTATAGACTTTCCATGTTCTTACTTGATTTTGCACACTGTTTCACAGAATTGAGTGGACATTTATTGGAGATAATGGAACATCAAAGCAGTATTCTGTTGGATTTTATTTAACTGATGGGATGGACAAAACCAAATTCAATGTGCTGTATGGAAAAGATGCACCAGGCGCGGGCGAAGATGGCTATTTAACATCACTGTCAATTTCAGGTCACTTCTTTGTGGCATAGTTCAAAGTTGCTTGCACATGCATTTTTGTCACACATGTTTCTTATTATTTTTGAAACACCTTGCAGTATCGGTTTATGTATGTTTTCTTTCTTGTTCTGTTTTGTCTATTCGTTCATTGTAAATACTTTTGAAGTCATCTTTTGCAGATTTATTAAGGTGTTTTATTTTAGAAAAAAAATATTCAAAGTCAAATTTAACCGTTTAAAAGCTATTATGTGAAATTCAGTAATCAGGAGGTGAAAGACAATGAATGAATAGACAAAACAACATTCAAGTAGATACCAGATAGATTTCCCAGCCTTTTATTTGCTTTATGTAGCATAGGAAGCTTTCATCAACAGACTGAGCTAAAAGATAAACAATAAAAAAGTACAATTTATTTTAATACCCATTTTCTAAGGAAGAGCGCAAGTTAATTATGTGCACAGAAGGTGAACATCTATACAAATCTGATAAAAACATTACTTTTTATGCCCCCCTTTGAAGAAGCGGGGATATATTGCTTTGCACATGTTGGTCGGTCGGAGATTGGTTTCCGGATGATAACTTAAGAATGTTTTGGCATACAATTCTCAAACTTTGTGTGTAGACTAGTCATTATAAGTAGAGGACCCCTATTGATTTTGAGGTCAGTAGGTCAAAGGTCAATGTCACAGTGACCGGGAATAATAAAACGGTTTCCGAATGATAACTCAAGATAACTCTTCGAGCAAAACATCCCTCACAGGTAAAAGTGTTGAAGTTGCAAAATAATGTTTTTAATGAACATAGTCAGAAAGTAACTAACTACAAATGTATTTGTAAAGTATTACGAAGGTAGGGTACAAAATACCAGATTCCTTTGCCACGGGATATCACCTTTGTATGACTAGCATAAGACCTTTGACTTTATAATAGAAAGAAAACCTACTGCACAACTGAAGACAAGCATAAAGTATTAGTAAAATTGTGCGACAAGACATGTGTTACATAACTTTTAAACAATTCTGCTAAATATATTGCTAATTATCTTCTATACTAATTACAATTAATGACTGAACTTTGATTCTTTAGAACTATTTGCTTTTGCTTATGATAATGTTTTCAGGGTTAAATTGTTCATACTTTTGCATGCGTTACTATTATTATGTTTCAAAGGACAGTTCTAAAAACATTTCATTAATGTGTGGATAATCTCAATGTACAGGAATAATGGATTTAACTAGCAAGAGGCACTGGAATGTGAAATATTGCAATCTTATTCCAGAAATGTTTGAAGCATTAGATATTGAAGAAGAATATCATTTCCTTAGAATTCCATTTTATAGCTCATACAAAAAAGTTCTCCATCTCATTATTGTCATAGCACTGCGTTGGTTTTAAGTTTCTATTTATTGTCTGTATTTACATAATTATGTTGTGGTAGTATAGATGAGTGATTTGTGACTGGATTAGTTTAAGCATGACTCCAAATCTTAAACTGAAAATGAGAAGGTAAAAACAATTGGATTAGCAACAGAATGTTTAAGGCAAGCATAATAATTCCAGTCATAAATCAGAGTGATGCTGTCTGTAGCCACATTTAGCTGTTATGATCTGCGTATTTGTTACCCAAACCAGAAATTGTAGCTTCACAGAGCATTAAGAGAAATAAACGTACATGGCTTGTCCTAAAACTCATATGCTTGACTTTGCATGGCTGCAATTTCTGGGTAAATTGTTTTTTGCTTCTGTGAGGTTTTAGCTTTATTTGTACATGCTTTGCTTGACAGGGTGACATGGACATTTATTGCCAGCAATGGTACAGAGATAGCTTTAACTGAGGGTTTCTACGCTGCAAAAACTGCAACTTCAATGTTCTCTGGTCCAGATGCACGTTTTAAACTTGCATATAAGCGAGAAGCTGAAGTCTACAAATTTGATATATCTATAACAGGTGCACAGTATAATTATAGTCAAACTGACTGCTCGAACTTAATTGTTTACTTCAGACTGGATGGTACTAAGATTGAAAACTTTTGTAGCAATTCTTTAGTAACTGTTGTACTAACGGCATTTTATTATCATCAGAATAAACTGTGGTGAACATGAAGCAACTTACCTTTTTAAATACACAATTCAGAACAAATATAATGATTACATAAAATGAACATCTGTGACATGATTTGGTTGAAGTTTTCTTACAAATTTTGTGTTTTATGGCAGAATACAATACTTTGATGCAGTTTATTCCAACAATTTTCAAGTAGGCTATAGATGCATCTCTGTACAGACATTTAATGGTTTTGACTTGAAACATCAAGCAGTCAAGTTATGTAGATCAATCTCTTATTTGAACTTAATGCATTCAATGGACCTATTTTGTATTACCTAAAAATTGTGAAGTTTCATGTGCCACCCACTTGCAAAATTGTTGATGTCTTGCATACAAGCAAGTAAATTGCAAATATATCAATAGATGCTTATGGGATTTATTTAAATATTCAAATAATTTTAGTCTTCAGACATATCAAACAGTCTAGGTAACTCCGCACTGAATTTTATACAAATTATTTCCGTTGTTTGACTTGTGTGCAGCCTACTTTCAAAGTTTGTCACTGATTGGTTTGATTTCCAACTGTAATTGAATTTATGAATATCAAACAATCTATGTTAGGTAACAATTCAGTTTAAAAATTATTTGTGTGTTGATTATTTTCATGCATATATCAGCAACCATTCATTGGATTATGTTGAAATTTCCGTTTAAGTGCTCAGGAGTATCGAAGCACATAAAATATACAGAGTTATGGGACATTGATTTTAACCCAATTAAGCCCTTTTGAAACAATTACTTCGCTTTAACACAGAAACTGTTTGAATAGTCAAGCCTGCCATCATGAAACAACTGTTAAGCCTAATGTATTGTGAGAGATGTGGTGGGGGGGGCATTTTTCTGTTCTGAAAATATCTGAGCTTTCTTCACCACATTTTATTTGATATATAAAGATAGTCACATTTTAGGATCAGATGTGCATAGTGGTCAGATGCATGCGGGGGAAAATAGAAGGCAACATGTGCTGTCACTTCCAACCAGTTAACTGTTTCAGCATTTATATATTGTACATGTTTGTGATGGTGACACTGCATGCAATTTTATTGTACTTGTTTTTTTTCTGCATTTTCATCATTGTAATCCTTATAAAAACACAGTTTTCATTTTCATCATCATTGATCATCATCATCATCATTCTCACATACACCAGTGTCCCATTTTCAGCCTTTATGTTGTAATTGTGCTATACCGGTCTTCCTGTCCACAGTTCAAACCTATTTTATTTCCATCCCAAACATGTTGGCTTTTAGAGTAGCACTTTGTAAAACACAAAAACAAAAGTGGAAAAAATACCAACTGACTATGCCCCTGCTGAAAGTGCTAGATGTTGATTTTATTTCTGTTGCATTGAAAAACTGCTTACATTTATGGCATGACCAGCACTGCATGATATATATAGCACGTAATTAAGCATGTGTAGATTAGTTTGACTAACACTGTGTGATTTATCCATGTTTTACTTTATTCTGTTATTAATAGTATGTGCAAGATAAATTTAATGATGTTCTTTATAAAGCTCATAACACACAAGAATGATCATTATAGTAGAACAACATTCTCATAATCATTTTTTACACAATCAATTAATATAAGTAATTAAAGTTTGAAGTTCTCAACTGGTTTCCCTGATGGAGACTGAGTTTGTCAACTTTGTCTTCAGTGTAATTGGTTGCAGTCACACCACAACAGTTCAAAGGTCATTTTGCACAGAATGTTAAATAACAGAAACCAGTAGGGGACTTCATTTTGAGCATGTGTTAATTAAAATTTGAAATATTAAGAAAGAAAGATTCTTACTGTACAAATAGTATCAGAGTTTTAATAATCACTCCTGGTTTCAGTGACTTACTATGATAACATGACATTGTAAAGTGATTACTGTGATGATTACTATAATAACATTTAAAGTGATAACATTTAAGTAGAGTCTATCTCGGGCTCAGCAATAGAATTACGCTTTGTTTTAGGACAATTCTTGAACTTTACAATTAATCACTTAATATATAACATTTCTTTAAGTATTAAGTATCTCTTAAAGAAATTAAAGTAATTTATTCTTTGAAAAGAAAGATAGCGTATTTTTTTCATGTTTTTCAATTCAGTTTGACTTTCCTTAAAAAGTTTTGTTGGAATTTAATGTCTGTTAATGAATTTTTGTTTAATTGTAACTTCAATATTTGTTGGTACAAATATTGCCATGATAATATTACCTTTTTAAAACGTCAGTTTGAAATGTTTCCCTTATTTTTCTGATTTAGGTGTAGACCGTTCGGATAATGGTGTTTACAGGTGTTCTCTGCTGAATGAAAGCAACGTCATCGAGGATTCAAAGGAAGTCAGGCTCACTGTTGTCAGTAAGTTCTTTATCATATACAGAATGTGTGCATTGTCTTTAATTTTACAAAGTGAGTGAACTGTCTTAATTTTTAGTTCTTTCCTAATGGATGATTGTCCGTCGTCCGTCAACATTTTGATTCAAACGACATCTCTGAAACCACTTGGCCAATGTTGATGAAATTATGCAGGCATGTTCCTTGCATGAAGCTCTACTGAAATTGTTTAAACTGAATTCCATTCCATGCAGAGGCAAAAAATAGGGAACACTTTAAAAATCTTCTGAAACCACAAGACCTAGAGCTTAAATATTTAGCATGTAGCATTGTCTAGTGGACCTCTATCAACAGTGATCAAAGTATGACCCCCAGGTCAAAATCAACTCCGCATAGGTGGTCACTTAGTTTTACATAGGCTTATAGAGGAAAAACTTTAAAAATCTTCTCTGAAACCACAAGGCCTAGAACTTAGATATTTGGCATATAGCATTGTCTAGTTGACCTCTACCAAGTTTGTTTAAATCATGATCCCTGGGTCAAACTGACCCAGCCTGGGGTGGGGGGTGTCTTGATTTTACATAGGAAATACATTAAAAGTCTTCTTATCTGAAACCACAAGGCCTAGAACATAGATATTTAGCATATAGCATTGCTTTATGGACCTTTACCAAGATTGTTCAAATCATGATCATTGGTAAAAAGTAACCCTTCCCGGGAGGGGGTGGGGGAGTCACTTGATTTTGCATAGGCTTATCATAGGGAAAACTTTTTAAAAATCACAAGGCCGACAGGTACAGCTTAGATAGTTGGAATGTTACTAAGCATTGTGAAGTAGACCTGTACAAATTATGTTAAGATCATGACCCTTTGTATTATTGGCAATTGATATACAGGTGAGCGATATAGGGCCTCTTAATATACAGAATGTTTGAACTGTCTTTAATTGCCTGGTGAGCTTTTTAGCTCACCTGGCACACAGTGCCAGAGTGAGCTATTAGGATTGCATTCAGTCCGGCATCCATACGTCTGTCCGTGCGTGCGTCCGTCCACCATTTCCTTCAAACGACATCTCCTCTGAAACCATAGGGCCGATGTCGATGACACTTTGCAGGAATGTACCTTGCATGATGCTTTGCCAAAGTTGTTCAAAGAATTCCATTCCATGCAGAACTCTGGTTGCTATGGCAACCAAAAGGAAAAACTTCTCTGAAACCACAAGGCCTAGAGCTTAGATATTTTGCATGTAGCATTGCCTAGTTGACCTCTACCAAGATTGTTCAAATTATGACCCCCTGGTCAAAATTGACCCCCCATGGGTGGTCCTTAGTTTTGCATAGGCTTATTTGGAAAACTTAAAAATCTTCTCTGAAACCACAAGGCCTAGATCTTAGATATTGGCATGTAGCATTGGCTAGTGGACCTCTACCAAGTTTGTTCAAATTCCCCCTGTGGTTAAATGGCCTTTCCCTTGGGGGGGGTCCATTGGTTTTACAAAGATGTATATAGGAAAATCTATTTGGTAATAACATTGTCTAGTGATCTTCCAGAGGAATCTATTCCCCTTTTTTGTGTTATCCCTGGTATTGGTGTGCATTTCATGGCTCATAAATATGCATGTCCTGTTATATAGCATGTCAACTGTTGTTATTTGTAACCATGCATCATCATGTTATTGCCATGTTATATGTGCATTTTTTACCGAAATAAACTTATCTTATCTTACCACCAGGCAAGTGGACTTGTACCAAGGTGAGCGATATAGGGCCATCTTGGCCCTCTTGTTTTACCATTTTTGCCATGTGAGCTGTTTTTACCGTAAGCTTTTTGTGAATCAGCCGATACAGTGTATACAAGTGATGCTTATTTTTCAGATCCTGTGGAAAAAGTGACTCTTGAAATTCACGATTTTAACCACAATGTGATTCGTCAGTCCAGTTCACCACTTACCAAAAAATCTGATGTATTGACAATGGTACCAGGAGAATACATGGTGAAGTGTATGGCATCTGGCAGCAACCCGCAACCAGTCATGAGTCTATTCCTAAATGAGAAGAAGCCATATGTTGTTGTTGATGTAAAGGAAGATAAGACTACCATATTTCAATCTTTTATGGGCAGTTACCATCTTGATCTGACAATTAATGCCATGAATACAGAACAAAACCTTGTTTGTAAGGCCAATATTCCAGGCAATCATTATGACTCAGTAGAAGCTGGAATACCTCTGATGGTTAAAATTGGTAAGTGTGACAGACTATATTCGTAAGACTGCAAATGTAAGCCAGTAGGAAAACCTGTTAAAATCGAGTTTCCTGGAGATAAGATAGTGTCTGATCATTTTTGTCGAGCCCGCTTGCGGTGAGCTTGATATAGTTGTCACTTTTGGCGGTTCCGTGTATGTGTGTGCGTCCGTCCGTGCGTGCATGCGCACGCATGATTGGTACCTTGGGTGGTAGGAGGTGTGGCCTGAGACAGTAGAAATCTATTGTCTTTATTCCATCTTTTGTCCCTTAAGTGGTCATTCTTTTGTTACTTAAGTGGTCACTCTATTGTTCGAGAACAATGGAAATACCACCTAATAACACCTTCGTATGGGTGTGCGTCCCTTCGTCCGATTTTGTCCGGACCGTATCTTCTTCATGCATGTAGGGGTTTTGATGTTACTTGGCACAAATATTCACCATCATGAGACGGAGTGTCATGCGCAAGAACCAGGTCCCTAGGTCTAAGGTCAAGGTCACACTTGGAGGTTAAAGGTCAAATTCAAGAATGACTTTGTCCGGAGCATATCTTTTTCATGCATGGAGGGATTTTAATTTAACTTAGCACAAATGTTCACCATCATGAGACAGAGTGTCATGCGCAAGAACCAGGTCCCTAGGTCTAAGGTCAAGGTCACATTTAGAGGTTAAAGTTCAAAGTCAAGAATATCTTTGTCTGGAGCATTTCTTCTTCATGCATGGAGGGATTTTGATGTTACTTTGTACAAATGTTCACCACCATGGGCTACCCTTGTTTTAGAATTGCTTCCCCTTGTTGTTACTATAAATAGCTTATATTGTAACTTTTTTATTACTGGCCGTAGAGAAAAATCGAGACCACTTTTCTGTGGTACAACTTGCATGTTACATCTAATATTTAAGTGTACTTTGACCCATCTCTACTTGGTAAGGAATTAGCTCTTTTGACATATGGTGGGCTCGACATGTTGCACGTGGGCATCTAGTTCTGTTCACCTGCTTCTAAAATTAAAAAAAAAGTGCAAGTTACTAGTATAGTTGAATACAGTTTCTGAACCTGCTTTCTTCGACAATCAGGTTTTATAATGTCATCCACAGTGAAATGGTTCAGATTATGTAGTGGCTGTTTGATTCCAAAAATTCAGAATGTATTGTTAGCTCACCTGAGCATGAAGTGCTCACTATTGTGATAGCTTGTCTGTCCACACCTTACCTTGTGTGTGCAATAGAGGCTGCATTTTTCACTGGATCTTTATGAAACATTGTAGGTATGACTGCCTTGATGAAATCTGGGTCATCTTCAGATATATGTCATCTTGGGTAAAAAAAACTAGGTCATGGGATCAAATCATAGAAAAACCTTGCTTATGCAATAGAGTTTGCATTTTTCACTGGATCCTCATGATACTTGGTCAGTATGATTGCCTTGATAAATCTAAGTCAAGTTTGAATATGGGTAATCTGGGTCAAAAAGTAGGTACACGGTCAAATCATAGAAATTCCTTCTGAGGTTGCATTTTTTTTTTTGATCTTCATGAAACCTGGTCAGTATTTCTGCCTTGATAAATTATGAGGTCAAAAGCTAGGTCATGGGGTCAAATCATAGAAAACCTTGTGTAAGCAATATACTTATTATTATTAACCAGGTTTTCCGAAGGAAAAATCCTGGTTATTAGATTGGGGTATGTCGGCGGGCGGGCGGCGGGCGGGCGTGAACAATTTCTTCTGTGCGCAACTCCTACACTTCTCAAGGGATTTCAACCAAACTTTCACAGAATTATTGTCACCAAGTGCCCTGGTGCATATTGTCGGGGTTTTGTGATTTGATCATTTTTGACAGAATTATGGGCCTTTGTTTTTTTCCACATAATGTAATATATATAGAGAAATACTCTTCTGTGTGCAACTCCTACATTTCTCAAGGGATTTCAACCAAACTTTCACAGAACTATAATTGTGAACTAAAGAATTTTGAATATATAATGTTCTGCCCCTGGTCGTCCATCCGTCCGTCCGTTAGCAATTTTGTGTCTCCTTATTTAAGTATATATAAAAGGGAAAATACTCTGTTATTATAAAAGGGAGAATGCTCTGTTATTACTGTCTATTTTTAGAATAGATTACCAGTCCTGTATACTTTGGAGTATTCTGTTACAGTAAGATGACAAAATTTCTCATGAGACCAGCGGTTCAAACCCCACACAGAGCAAGTTTTTTTTTTTTTTTTTTTTTTTTTTTTTATAATTTTTGCCGGAATTATGGCCCTTTGCTTTTTTTCCACATATGTTATATATAGAAGAATACTGTCACGTGCCCACTTCCTCCTACATTTCTCAAGATATTTAAACCAAACTCTCACACAACTGTTGTCATCAAGTGCCCACATGCATATTGTCTGGGTTTTGTGTTTGGATCAATTTTGCCTGAATTATGGCCCTTTGCTTTTTTTACACATGTAATATATAGAAGAAGACCTTTGTTTCTTTTTCACATTATGTATATCTACTTACTTTAAAAACACATTTGCGCTTGGCCAGCAGACTGGAAAATGAAAACCTGGTTTTGTGACAATTTCCTGTCACTTGTTATTTATTAGGTTGCATTTCTTATTGAATTTTCATGAAACTTTGTCAGAATGAATGACAGTCTTGATGAATTCTAGACCAAGGTTGAATGTCTTCTAGGGTCAAAAACTAGGTCACAGGGTCAAATCTTAGAAAAATGCTTTTGTATGCAATGGAGGTTGCACTTTTTATTGAATATTCTTGAAACTTGGTCAGAATGATTATCTTGATGCAATGTAGATCTGCATTTTTATTGTATCTTCATAGAACTAAATCAGTATGATCGTCTTGATAAAATTTAGGTAGAGTTAAAATATTAGTAATCTGAGGTGAAAATCTAGGTCATCCTGTTTAAAACCTTGTGTATGCCATATGATTGACATTAACAACCCAATCATCTTGTAAATTGGTCTAAAGGTTTGTCTTATCAACGTCAAACAGAATGCTGGTGTTTATGATATGTTCAGGGTCGAAGTTTGGTCACATATCATAAGTAGGTCTTAGGTGAGTGATGTAGGGCCATGTTGGCCCTCTTGTTTTAATGTGCAGCCTCAGAAGTTATTCAAATTATATGACCGACCAGATCTTTTGGATGATATTTCAGATCTGACAGGTTGTTATCATGCAAGGCTGACCAAAAAACCTAGAGGCACAGTGACTGCACAACTAAGATATCAGAATTCTAATTGAAAATAGTATTGAATTGTATTATAATGTCATGTAGTCGTGTTCTGTAATTGGCCCTACCTACATGCCTTAATGGTTGTAGGGGATATGCCAGACGGTGTCCCACCTGGCAGGTTGTATAGGACACATCAGGCTATTTACCACCTGGCAAATTGTCTACACTTTAAATTAATTTTCAGATAAACCAACAATTGTATGTGGGAATGCTACAGCTGCTGTTGATGATAGGAACAGTAAGATTAAGTGCAGAGTGACTGCCGAGGGCAATAATGATGCTCTCGTATGTGACAACGTAAGCTGGCTGTTGGGTACCAAAGGACAAACAATTGAACATGACACCAGGTGGAAGGACCCAGCGAAAGAGTATGACATTATTGAATCTACATGTACGGTATGTACACTTAAGAGATCTGAAATGTAAGATTTGAGTTTCTGTTACAGGTTTTTCATTATCATATGGAAATTTCGTTATCAGTGGCATTGAATGTAAAGACTTAACAAACACTACAGCTTACAAAGTCAAATTGCAAATACTGTCAAGCATTGTGTGTGCAAAAGCATATAAATTTGTGGGATACAATTTTGTGGATTTACTTGTTAGCTCACCTAAGTACTTGTTCACAGGGTGAGTGAGCTATAGTGACCACTTACTGTCTGGCATCTATCAAATCTTTAAAAAAAAACCCAGCTATTTAATATAAGATGATCTTCACAAGAATGTTCCATAGGCGACCCTCATGGAAGATTTTTCAAATGAAATAGTCCCAATAAGAACTTTGGTTACATAGGAAAATCTAAAGTCTGAAAATCTTCTTTCCAAGAACTGGAAGGCCTAAGGCTTAGATATTTGGCATGTAGCATGTCTAGTAGACCTCTAGTCATGACTCCTGGGTAAAAATTGACCCTGCTCTGGGGAACACTAGATTTTACATAGGTTTCTATATGAAAAACTTTAAAAATCTTTAAAACCACAAGGCCTTGAGCTGAGATAATTAATATATAGCATTGTCTGCATTGTTACCTAGACATTATAGGAAAACGTTTAAAAATCCTCTCCGAAATCACAAGGTCTACAGCTAAGATATTCAGTATATAGCATTGTTTAGTGGTCCTTTTTTAGCTCGACTATTCGAAGAATAAGGAGACTATTGCACTCGCCCCAGCGTCGGCGTCGGCGTCTGCGTTGGTTAAAGTTTTTCATAAAGTCAAATATCTTAAAACTATCAAAGGTATTGACTGAAACTCAAACTATATGTTTACCATCACATCTTCACCTGAGGAAACAACCCCATAACTCTGTTTTGTTTTTGACAGATTTATGCCCCTTTTTAACTTAGAAGTTTTGGTTAAAGTTTTTTATAAATTCAAATATCTTGAATACTATCAAAGGTATTGACTTGAAACTCAAAGTATGTGTCTACCATCAACATCTACACCTGAGGAAACACCCCATACTCTGTTTTGTTTTTGACAGATTGATGCCCCTTTTTAACTTAGAATTTTTGGTTAAAGTTTTTTTTAAATTCAAATATCTTGAATACTATCAAAGGTATTGACTTGAAACTCAAAGTATGTGTCTACCATCAACATATACACCTTAAGAAACATTCCCATAACTCTGTTTTGTTTTTGACAGATTTATGCCCCTTTTAACTTAGAAGTTTTGGTATTTTTTTTTTGTAATTCAAATATCTTGAATACTATATAAGGTATTGACTTGAAACTCAAGTATGTGTCTACCATCAACTTATACCCTGAGGAAACAATCCCATACTCTGTTTTGATTTTTGACAGTTTATGCCCCTTTTTAACTTAGAGTTTTGGTATTTTTTTTGTAAATTCAAATATCTTGAATACTATATAAGGTATTGACTTGAAACTCAAAATATATGTTTACCATCAACATCTACACCTGAGGAAACATCCCCATACTCTGTTTTGATTTTTGATGATTTGTGTCCCTTTTTAACTTTGAATGTTTTGTTAAAGAAGAACTATCGAACGTATTTACTGTCAACATCTTCACCAATGTTTTTGATTTTTGACATATTTATGCCCTTTTTACTTCTGTCACAGTTTTTCCAGACTAAAATGGAAATACTCAAAATGGCTTTCTTTTGAAATGTCATAGATAACTATGCAGCATGAAGCGGTCTGCTTTTTAATTCTATACTATCATTTTGAAAAGTTACAAAATTATTCATGATCAATATACAGGTCATGTATTTCTTTGAAATTTCCCCCATCCTCCCTCCAGTTGGCTTGCAGAATCCAGAGTAAGGCCTTGAATGCATGTACTTTACAAAGGTCTTTGAACAGTTTCATATCTTTGACCTTAATTCTTTAGACAATTCACATACTCCTGTTCTTAGACAAAACCCCATTTTACCAACAAGCTTTCAATATCAGCGGCGCGGCGCTCTTTTAAGTTTGTTCAAATCATGCCCCTGGGATCAAAAGTGACCACACTTGCTGGGAGGTGGGGGGAGTTTCTTGTCTTTTTTTACCAATGAGTTCCTATAGCAACCATTGACTTACAAGCAACCACTGACTTTGTTAGCAACAAGTGCACTGGTTCTTGGGTAAGTGATGGAGGGCCATCATGGCCCTCTTGTAATTGGAAGTAAATGCTAATGTCCGTCAGTTTTTTGTTGGGATCTTAAATTGTTGGTAGAAAATACCCAGGAAATCAACATGTCACGGTTTCACAATCCATAAAATTTATCTTTTTAAAGCAGATGTTTACTTTAAACAGGTATATTGTAACAAAATGCTTGTGTTTACTGTCTATGGCAAGTTGCTGCTGTATCAAATTGAATTCTTTGTTTTTCAGGAATCAAAGGAGGGACTTACTGTTCAATTAGACCTGTTCTTAGTTAGGCCAGCTCTTTTCAAGGAAACATTCTTCCTTGTTTATGGTAAGGGAGGGAATGCTCACAGACATCCAGTTATGCTATATGATAGTAAGTTTTATTTTTTTATATTCATATATTACATTTCTTGTTTCCTGTTTTGTTTAAATTGAGTTATAATTTATGACAAAGCACTTGAAATATCTTAGGTAATGTTGCGTATTTCATAATCTTGCAGAACTGTACCAACCCGGCGAGATTAAGGTTACACTTAGAGGTCATTGTATAATTTGTGTCTCGTCTTTAATTTCTATACCCCTTGACAATTTTTTCTTGAATCTTTGGTTAAATGTCCATTTCAATATAATTTGCAGAATTCATGTTAGGACTTAGCCGATGAAAGTTGGAAGGACACCGTTAGGGATCCAAAATTATCCTCTCAACATTTCTTCTTGCAGTGATGGGTATAGCTGTCTTTCAGACTGCCTTGTTGGGCTAATAGATTGTACTTCTAGCAATGAATTTGGTTTATCTACAATGAATGCAATTAATGACGAGTAGATGCAAAAATACATTGGTATTACGTGTATATCATGGGTTGGTCACTGTTTATAATAGATTACATATTTCAGACAAGGGTATTAATTCATCTCTTATTTTCTCTCGATGTATTATGATACATGCTTAATGTTACATGTTTTGTTCTGTTTTCAGTCACAACTGCTGCTGCAGGGATGGCAACACCATTATCGCTACTTGCCTGCCTTGTTATGGCCATTCTCTCGAAACATCTAGCAAGATTGTAACAGCAC
>JAFMSR010001489.1:10000-27443 GCA_022818135.1 Saxidomus purpurata
TTGACTAAACATTTTGCCCAATATCTTTATACATTTGTGGCCGTTTTGGTTCGCGAGCCATATGAATGGGAGTATAGCTTAGTCCAAAGTCGACCCTGCGGGGTACAATGGTTAAACGCATCAGGTTCGAATCGGGATAATGCACGTGCAGCCAAAGCTGTACTGGAAGTTGTAGGTAAACTTTAAATAACTCACAGGACAAGGTCGCCTTAAGGGTTAGGTGCAATCCCTAGATTCCTACTCCGGGTATATATGACTAACGTGTTTCTAGGACAAATAAATAGCCAAGCTGCATCACAGTTTTCTATCTTTTATTCATACATTACTCTACATGCGAAGAAGATTTTATAACAATATATAATATATTGAAATAACAATGTAATGCTACTTTTTAAGGTCGTATCTACCCTTCTTTTATACAAGAAGACAAACGGTCTCCGATTATCGATTAATACACAAATTCATTGAATCAACTCGCATGTACTGATATGCACAAAGTTTAACCATATGCAATAGTTTATGTGTACCAGTGATTCACAATATCGTTTAGCTGTTCATTTAACTAAACTCGTACATGTACATACTAGTATGCAATTATATTGGAATAAAATAGACTAAATGCAAAACTTGTAGGTATCGGTTAGCTATAAAAGAGTAAGTGTCTGAAATGTCCATCAACGAGACCTCTAGCTGCACAGGTAAAACCAGAGAAAAAAACTCTTTATGAGAAAAACTCTGGAACCCTGTACCCGCGGCTGGCTTGGATTTCTCTCCGGACAAGAAACGGCGGGATGTTCTCGTTTCAAGGCACTCACAAAAATAAACGTTTTATTTAATGGCTTTATGTTAAAGTGTACAAAAAAGATTTTCCAAACTATTTTTTAAAGAAACTTCACAAAACTAAATGTTATTTTGTTCAACAAAGTATGCTTAAGAATATAGAAAGCATTTCTTAAGTAACGTTTTAAGAAAACAATCCTGTGTAATTTTGGAATTGCAAAGTAGGTTAAAGTTTGCCCTACTTTACGATCCAATCAAATGCCCTCATTGCATTCAAAAAAGCAAGTTGTATTCTCCATATTGAGTCAATATCTCCAATATGAAAATAATTACTTCCCTTATTTTCCCAATAAGTGAGACTAACATCAGACGTAAGCTCCGCCCTAAATCTCTATATATTTCAATACAAATATTGTCTGAAGATGGAACAAACTGTAAGCCGTTTATAGGTACATATTACAGGAATAAACAGACTTATTGCTTTGGTTCGCTGACGCTCTCTCGCAATAAATTTGTTTATGCCTGTAATATAGACTTATAACCTATACTGATCATATATCACATTTACAAATTGAACAACTGACAGGTATCAAATTTGAAGCAACAATGAGAGTATCGCTAGAACTAATTTGCATACAAAATATGTCACTGTACGCTTGGCCGCACAAAACCGGTCAAACCGGTTTATTATACAGTGGCCGTGAAGACAAATGTACTGTGCTTCACGATGTGCCGCAGATTACTAATCTAAAGGATACTGTCGGAAGCAGTGAAATTGTCCCCCTATCTCATGTTTATGAATAATATCTCTAAATTTGGCAATTTACATTGTGTTTTATTTCAAATGTTAATTGATCATTGTTTATAAAGCGCCATGAACTGATATTTCAAAATGCATCACTTTGAAAATATACCATGAAGTGAAACGATTTTCTGTAAAAAAAATACATAAAATGTGTTGCCATTTATGAGAGTATTTCAGTGTTCTTTCAGAATTTTTAAATTTATTGCAGAAAAATGTTCCAACACAACTTTAGAGAAAACTAATTTAAAAATAGGTCACTATCCTTTTATTGAGAATTTTTTTGTCTCTGGTGGGAGGGTAGTGGTGGATGGACGCGAAGTTTCCAATGCTGCTTAAGTAAGAAAGATTTCAGTTGTACGTATGTATAAAATATGTAACAGCGATTAACTGCTTCAGATTGTTCTTTTATGATTTATTAAATGCAGATTTATAAATTATGTAGCAGAAAAATAGTAAACCGACTTGAAGATACATGCATATAAAGGCAGATACGTAAGGACTAGAACGGTTTAGCGTTTGTTAACTGTTTTCTCAGTATGAGCTTTTCTGCACTGTATATTCTCTGATATACTGGTCATGTGACAATCAATAGACTAATTAACAATACAGAAGTCGTATATTGAACTGGTAAATGTATGAAGTAAAAAAACAATGTCATTTATTAATAAATAGATAAGGCAACATAAATTTATTGATAGGACAATGATAGAACTATGTTCTATTCACTCTAAAACAATGCTGACACATGCATTTCTTTCGTATTCAACTGAGTTCGCAGAAAGCACTTTTTCAGTATCATTGAACAAAAAAATGTTTCTAATATGTACTTATCGGTTTAAAAATGTTTAGGGTACAAATAAAGGTTAATCTGCCAGTCAGACATCTTTCTTGGTAAAATGAGAGCTAGCTGTGAATGTGATCCTGGTACTTTAACGAATCAATAAAAATAATGTCTGATGAAAAATTTGGTTAAAAAACACTAACTTTCATTACGTTGTAATAAAATTCGATTATCGACATATCAAATTTGGCGACATCATAAAAGCATTCGAAGTAAGATATGTTACCTGCATGCAAGTTACAATGATACAGAAAAACTCTTCCACGCTAAAACACGAAATGAATGGATGCGAGGCATCACAGGCGCCGCAAAAATCTTTATTTTTTTGTATCAGGTAATGTATTATAATAATGCATTTAGATCACCCTTAATGTCCTTATACCGACACCGAATTGTTTTTACATGAAAAGCACATGGAAATGCTAAGAACGGTTGAAATATTTATAAGTGAAGATTTATGTTAATGGCGCATATGACGCCATTTCTTCTCGAAAAATACTGTCAGAAAGTGCATCTCTGCTGCTATATTCCTGTTCATGGCAAGTATTTTCTCCCTACTGGTCTTTATTTGGAGGTGGTATTTTACACCGGTTTGACTCAGTAATGTCCACATGTATACCTTTCATTTATTTGAGAATAACGTCCATAATGGTCAATTTTAATCTGTATCCAATTTAAAATATATTGAACATGCTCTTTTATTGTCGTTCCTGTTTCTCTCATAAATCTCTAAGGAATAAGGTTACAGGGTATAGCAGATGCAGTTTAAAGTACCGAATGAAAAGTTACTGTAAACCAATGAAATTTCATGTCAATATTCGTTTTAACCAATTTTGTACCAATAGGCGATTATCAAATTTCACGACATATTAACAAGCTAAAAAACGATCGTGAATACATGTTTTTGTAAAGTAAGGAGATCTGATCTGCACATAATTCTATGCGCTGAATAAAGTGAAAATTACTTACTTGGTCTACAGTATAAACTTATTGTCTATTTATATTATTATTATTATTATTATTATTACTACTATTACTATTACTATTATTGTTATTGTTATTGTTATTATTATGGTGATTGTTATGGTTATTCTTAACCTACTACATGCTATTCATGCTTATTCATTGTTATGGTTATTCTTAACCTATCTATTCATGCTTATTCATACTGTATTTTAAACTGCCTAACCTAACTATTAAAGCAAACTTAATCCAAAAAAGGCTAGCGTAGTTTATGAGGGAAACTGGAAGAATTGTAAAAGAGCAAGCTGCAATCACTATTTCGGTCACATCGAGATCCTACCAATCAAATTAAAATAGAAGTAGAGTTAACATCCAGATCTCTTCAATGTAAAACTACAAAAAAGTAATAAAGTATTCAAATCTTGAAAACATCAATAACGTTGATGTTTACATGTGGGACATAAAAATACAACATACAGTCAAACTTGTGTCAAAGACAGCCCTCCGAATAAAGGAGGCAAGGACAAAACCTTGCACTCGACAATGCTGCATGCCAAATAGCGAAGCTCTTTGAAAATAAGATGTATGAAGTTTTTCCTATTTGTTGCCATTGCAAACATAGTTCTTATTTGAATTACTTCATGTGAATATTCTTTGATAATGGTCATTTATGGAACATTCATATGTGAAGATTGGTTGAAATTGGTAGTAGATTAACAGTGGACGCTTAGCGATCACAAAAGTTCATCCAGAGTACTTGTGCTCAGACGAGCTAAACACACAATTCGCCGCAAGTATAAGGACATTTACGATAATCTTAACGACTTATTCCAATAAACTGCCCAATAAAGAAAGATAATTTTAAAAAATGAATTCTTTGCAGCGCCTTTGATACCGCGCATTAATACTTTTCTTGTCCATTTCTGGAACATAACAGTAATATATAATATCATTGCAAATACCGAGATATATTTATGACATGTCCTTTTAAATAAAAAGGCAACGTCACCATTTTTTAAAAGATTGTTTTCATAAATTTCACCGACAAGTCACTTGTAACATCAAAACTGATCATTATCCTTTATTTTATGCTAACTAATGAAATACCGTTGTATCAGTGAAATATAGAGTGATGATATAGATCTCAGATCAGTCACAGTGTATTAGATATAGGTCTGCCGGAACTACTTTTTTAAGTGGTACATATACATGTACATAATTTTGCTTTTGTTTTGATATTTAGCATAAAATAAAAAAAATTGTTTTAAGTGGCTATGGAATATATCTCAACTCAAAGTGATACAATTTTCACATTTTAACTTGCGCTTCGCGCTCATGAAAATATTACAATTGTATCACTTCTCGGTGAGATATATTCCATATCCACTCAAAACAAACAAATATTCTCTATTTGACATTAATATATCCACTGTAGTTATACACAATATTAATACATGTACATTCGAGACTCAGCTGTTTAATCCAGTACATAGTCTGTGATCGATTTGATTTTAAATGTCTCTGAAGAGTTCGACAGAAAGTGATATTTCATTCACATCCATTGTATTGTTCACTTCCTCACTACCGTTGAAAACAACAATGGTCAAAACTGTTTTCGAGATTTAAGGGTTCTCCCCGTGTTAACATTCAAGCTCATTTGTGTTTCTTGAGACTTTCAGAACAAGCTTTAGAAAGTCAGACTCTTCAATAATAGTCGATCACATTAGGATCACCATGATAACTCAATAGGGAAATCCCTCCATCCATAATTCCTGAAAAACAAAAAAACCAACACCGAATTTTAGTTTTTTAAGATAATAATTTACATTCAAACTAGAGCAATGGTGTTACATGTAATACAGATTTTCACAAATAACGATAAATGAGATTGAGGCAAACAAAGCGATTGTCCTAACACTAACCCCTCTTTTCCTCAGGGGAAGGTCGTAATTTCAGGGGAAGGTCGTTATTAATGTTGTTAGAACTTGTGACCAAACCCTTTTTTCCATTATGCTATGAAATCTGGTAAATTGTACTATATATGAAAAACTGCTTGGAAATTAAATATGTTTAAACCAAACTAAACATATTTTCTCGGATGTTACGGAACATATTACTGCTTAGTTCGCTGTTCTGAAAAAAACTGAGATATGTACATACCAAAAACGGCACATATTTTCCTCTGTAATCTCTTTCGCAGACAAATGAGTGTGGAGACTCCTTGTTTTTTCTTCTGAAGTCTTAGACAAATCAATCTGCAAGGACAAAACATTTTGATGAAATGGAGGAATAGTAAGAAAGCTATAACGCAACATCACCCATACGACGCGAATACCGATATCTTCTACCGTAGTCTTAATTAAAAATACATTTTTGTACTAAAAATAACGAAAAGGGCAGGACTCTGATTTTGTCTTTGCATTGAATTATCAATACTTCATGAAACAATTATTGTACATGCACATCAGAGGATTCCACATAAATAATAAACTAATTTATTCCTTACCCTGCCTTTGCGACCAGTGCAGATCATGCTCAGCCTTCACTTCTGCGTCCGAGTGTTATTCAATGTCAATCCAGTACGTAACTTATCTACACGCAGCCTCGCACTGAAAAATTTATGACTCGGTTTAAAAATTAAGCAGGATGGGACTTACAATGTAGGGTGATTTTTAAAACAATGGACTTCCGGACCTCAGATGATATACATGCCTGCGCCCGGACACCGGATCAGTGAAATTATGTGTACGAATTTACTTATTCAAATTGGATAGGTTTTGATTCTTTTGAGCGCAAAATGCATTCATGCTTACTATTTTATGATAAAAAATCGAATTGTCTCAGTGCTTGCCAATGAAAGAATACTTGGCAGTAAAGGCAACACAAGAACCTGTAGGTTATGTGTCAACAGCACTACACTACAGCAAAGTTTGAGAGTATTAGTGGTTAATGATTTACGAGCCTGGCAACGACATTTGTACATAATTAAGACTATGAATTTCATGTAGTACAATGTACAAATGTAAACATATTTTTAGTTAACTACTCTAGTTTACAAATGGGTACCTTGATATTACATAAATGATCCAACTTTCAAAGTAATATCTAAAATTGTTATTTCCAAACTAAATCGCAGACCGAAAGGTACATTTTATGGTAATAAAAATAAATTTAATCACTGATCAACCATCTAAAACATTCTGTGTAGGCGCGATATCTTTTTCCTTGATGCGGTATTCGAACCCACGACCACACTCCGCTGCCCCCTCTCCTGTGGGCCTCAATAGTCGAGCCTTCATCTTTACAACGGAAGGTCATGGGTTCGTATCTTAGTCGGAGCACGAGGTTTGCCTCTAGTGAAACTAGCTGTAAATGGTTCCAGTGGTGAAACCTCGCGACAACTGAAATAAGTGTTCGAGAGAGACTCGATAATGGTTCGAATGCTTTCTGTGTAATACAACAATTCGTAAAGACTGATAAAACGTCTCACTCACTTTAGAAGGATGGTAGCACAGGCTATCCTAACGTCAGATTTTGGAGTTTTGAGCAAAGTAATCCTGTCTGTGACCCGTTCCATTTAGCAGATTGCACGTCTCTAAGTAAACCATTTACATCAGCTATCCCTACATAGATACGATGACAGTCAGTGTGGCGTGTGGAAAACCTGAAGCAAAGACTGCTAATAACATTGTTCTAGAAAATGTATAAAAAGGAGTGCTACTTTATAACGGCCATTCACTTCTGCAAGTTATTTAAATCCAGTAAAAAGTAGTGTATTCTGACTAATCTGAAGAACGCTTATTTATACTGAACGAATGGTTACGATTGTCTTCCTAAGAATACGGGGACAAAGGTTCGAATATCGCCAACTCGGCTGTTTTTCCATGTGCACAGAAATTTATGGCCATTGTCTCATTTTACTGTACTGTAAACAATCATCGACGTATTACTTGGAGTAAAGGACGCTTGGTTTTAACTGGGTTTGAATTTCATCTTCCCGCAGAGAGGTCTACAGAACTGACTGTGTTGAATTTTGATATAATGCTAATTACCTTTTACCATTGGAACCCTTTGTACAAATAACCTTGGTATCCATGATTCTATGCTTCCATCGCTATTGTTCTGTGAATGAGGACAGGTACTGAAACTACTATATTCATATTCTGTTGGATTTAAGCTGAATTTTGTCTGTTGACGTGATATATGTGGATATGTAACCCGGTGAGGGTTATATTATATTGAGGATGGTAATGTTTCAGCATATATCATGTCAAAAAAAACCATAACCCTTCCTTGTATTAATCATAAACCTTCAATTTTATTTTCAATTTATTCACCTGTTAACTGCATTAAATACCCACAGGGTGCATAATTCCCGCTGAATGACGTCGGAAATCGGCACTTTACGGAAAAAAGGCATGTTTCTTTAATTTCAATTCTGATTTTATCAATTGTAGAGGATTTACTGAAACATGACATTAGTATGCGTGCTTTGAAGAATTGCACACGCATGCAATGTCTGACGTATGGTACAAGGAATGGAAATTCCAAGTGTACATTACCTACCAATTTCTTAAATGACGGATCTTTGGCCGTAAAACGGCAGTAACATATTAGCACAGTCTCTCAATTAAAGTACTCTTTTCATTCTTACTTCAAAAGCCCGAATAAAATTCATTTATAATAGTAAAATCAACCAGCAATCAGAAAAAATAGTAATAAAAGAATTAACCTTACTTACCTAACGACATTCATCAAGACCATGAGCGGCATCATGTAGGTCTTGTCTGTTGTAATATTCATAAACGCATGTTCTGTTCCTATAAACGTGTATAAATGCTTTATAAAAGTACATGTATTCTTGAAAATGTTTTATTTTTCTTTTAAAATAATTAACAGAATTTGATTTAAACTTTTTTTTCAAAGACGTCTTCTTAAACATGGAAATATATAATTGATCACAACGCCAGTCAGGATTTTAACAGTTCGCTTTTCCCGGCAAATTCTAGGGTGTCAAGTATGATTCGTTTCAACTGGGTTCGAATTGCATGTTCTCGTATAGGCTGTCGATTGTCATGAATACAGAGAATATAAATATAATGCTAACATTTACCTTTTATCATTGCTACCCCTACAACAAATAAATGTCAATTATTGTTAGATTCCATCGCAGATGGCAGGTACCGAAACTACTATTCATATTCATATAACCCTTGTCTTAACCAGAAAGATTAAATACATGTATATATTTCAATTAATTCACCTTTTATATCAATATGGTACGTTAAGGCTGTTAATGTCATGGAATGGCACAGTCTATCTTAATTACAATGAGTACTCTTTTCAAATAAAATGTATGTATAATTGTATAGACAAACCTGCAGTCCGCAAAGAAGTAACACAGAACCAGCCAAGATAAGACCAGTGTTCATTTGACATTTACTCATCTTGCTACAAGTGAGTCTGCCTTCGCGACTAGTGTAGGCCGAAATCAGTCTATACCATCCTGGTGATAAACGATATAAAATATGTAAGTTTAATCGAACCTAATGGTGGTAGACTATGGTCTGCTTGTACATTGTATAAAGTGGATAGCCAAGCATATTATAATATCTTAATTATACACTGCTGGGGGAAATATGTCTGCATTCAAGACCAGTGTAGCATGAGCATCCGTATTTTAAACAATATCAATATTTCATTGGTACAGTCCTTGATCAGCGAAGCAAAATGTAGTACGTATGTCAATGTCGATTTATGGGTTTTCCTCCAGTGAATATTATTTCTATGTTTCGAACAAGTAATGTTTTGACTTTCATCTTGTCGTCTTGCATTAGATAGAACGTTTATGGTGCCGGAATATGACGTAAAAACCAGGACGTCCCGCGCAATTTAAGCATTGTATCAATGAAATATCCTAAATTTGATTTTTGAGCATTAAATAAGCGTTATATATACTAATACTAGTATAAAATAACATGTATCGCCTCAGTCAATATTGCCATCTTCTGGTGAATATCGCATTATATTCAATGCCTCATGAGTCCATTAATGTATAGTGTTACATTTTGTAAATAATAATCGATAACGCAAATATATAATAACAAACCTGATGTCAGCAAATGTGTCTTCCGTCTAAATTGTGAAGAACACGATCAGCACCAAACATCCGGGAATCAGTGGTCAGTAAGTCTCATCTGAATCGGTACAATTGCATACTAGTAAACATAGTTTTTTTGATAACGTTACGTTTTCTTTTCATCCTTGGCAGTTGTTTATGAAATAACATCCGTTTCAACAGTGTTCATCGTCTAATAAACAATGATTTGGAGTCTGCTGCGTAGTAATTAATCACGAAGGCCGGAGTGGTTTATAACTGCGCAGACGATAACAAAGCTAAATGCAAAGCGTTATTTTCTGTGCGGATATATATTTAACGTCATGCGGCATATCCTATGGCATACACTTACTCCAATTCGTCACATAAGATCAGATTTTAATGCAAGTCTTTTAATGCAAGTCGTTTAGACGATTCGTAATTAATCACTAAGGCCTTCGTGATTAGATTTCTACGCATCTTAACTCCACACAGTGATAAACTAACTAGTATATCGCGAGTCATGTTAGAGTTCAATATTATTGTCAGAAAAATGTTATTTTTATGTCTTTAATATCAAACTACTTTACAGAAAGTCCGATTAAGTGACATAAATAATATAAAAATGTATTAAAGTAGATATTTATCCATACCTTGTTCGCGACAGATGATTCTAACTTGAAAATCAATGTAGATTAATCAGCTTTACACGTCTGTGTCACCAGGGAACAATCGACCGAGTCAGCACCAACATTCTGTTCTAGGGGCACTCTCTACATCTAGCCGATTCTCTGTAGAACTGAAACATATTTTTAAGAAATATTGTACCGGTTATGACTGGAATATATAGCTTAAACATTAAGTTTAAGAAAAAATACTTACAAATATGCTATCATCGATGCTTTTGAATTTATTTCATTTGACACCAGTTAGAGGGAGTGCCATCCTTAACCCTGATGTCGGCAAGTGAATCTCTGCCTTGACACCCAATGTGAACTACAATCACACTAACGCAGTCGATGTGAAACGAGTCAGTTTAAACTAGTTTGTAGCCAGCCAAGAATATAACAAAATTGGTCATCCAAAATTAACCATAGTGGCAGTAACTTCTTCTGACTTTACGATCAATGTAAACTGCAACCATCCAATACACTCTATATAAAAACACTCGATATAAAACCGCAACCATCGAAGACACTCGATATAAAACCACAACCATCAAAGACACTCGATATAGAACCACAACCATCCAAGACAATCAATATAAAACCACAACCATCTAGACACTCGATATAAAACCACAACCATCAAGACGCTAGATATAAAACCACAGCCATCCAAATCACTCGATATAAAACCATAACCATCCAATACACTCGATACAAAACCACAACCATCCAAGACACTCGATATAAAACCACAACCATCCAAGACAATCAATATAAAACCACAACCATTCAAGACACTCGATATAAAACCACAACCATCCAAGACACTCGATATAAAACCACAACCATCCAAGACACTCGATATAAAACCACAAACATCTAAGACACTCGATATAAAACCACAACCATCTAAGACACTATATAAAACATAACCATCCTATACACTCGATATAAAAACAACCATCCAACATTCTCGATATAAAACCAGAACCATTTAAGCCACTCGATATAAAACCACAACCATCTTAGACACCAGATATAAAACCACAGCCATCTAAGACTTCCGATATAAAACCACTGCCGTCTTAAACACTCGATATAAAACCACAACCATCTAAGACAATCGATTTAAAGTAAAGAACTACCCTGTCAAGCACAAGTTGGTCTACCATTTCGACAAGTGCATATTATAATCAGCCTATACACTCAATGTCAAATATTGAGGTATGCAGAAAATATTTCTGTGGCGGCAAATGACCGACTTCTTTTCCAGTGTAGACCATGGTCAGGCTGCACATCTGTGTCGTGAGGGAGCAATCGGCTGAATCATTCTGTTGCAACTGCTGCAAAACGAAATGTTGTACCTGTAAACAAATTGTTTCAAATGTAATACAATGTTCAGCTGTCGTGGAGGCAATCGGCTGAATCAGCAAATACGTTCTCTTGAGGTTCTACAAAACGAATATTATGTATCTGTTAGCGTTTTCTTTTTAGTATTATGTTTGTTTAAAAATATTAAGTTTTAAGTTTTAAAAATATAAACTATCATGTACGGAATGTTTGATTTAACATGTAAATTTAGTCAAACATGAAGCCAACAAGCAAATTCAGTGAATTTATATTCCCGCTAAATAAAACAAATAACTGAAAAAGAACGGGAAAGTGTATTGGTCCGTCTGTTTCAGGGAAGAAGAAAGTTTTTTTTAATTTCTCCGCCCCACTTGGGACCTCATCTCCCGACGGAATAATTTTTTTTCAACTTGCAGTCACAAAGAACTTGGAATTTTTAAGTTAAATTAAATCAGTACTACTAGTTTCAGACAAAAACGCCTAAGTGTCCATAAATAATAATTATGAAAGAAAAACACTACATCCCCTGAAGGGCCTCATTATGTAAAAATCCAGTTTTACAAATTTTCCGTTGTAAGAGAATATAAAATTGATTATTTGTGTCAAACAAAATCAAATTCTGGCAAGCCTTTTCAGAAAAGAACATTTTTTAAAACATCGCTACCTCATTAAGACCTCATCTCCGAGGGATAATTCCTTTTTCTGCGTCAGTTATACAGAACTCAGTTGTAAGTTAAATTGAAACTGCTAAGTTTCTAAATCGAGTATTATACCCCCATGGGGGCCTTATTTCTAAAAATAAATCTAAGGGATAGGTATGGATATTAAAAAGAGTGATCAATAAATTATTTGAGCCAAATACAATTAAATTTTGATAATCGGTTGCAGAGAAATATAATTTTAATGTTGAATACAGAAGAAAACAACAACTGAAGGGCAATAACTCTGGAAATCTATCCATTGGTTCCTTAGTAATGGATCCGGACGGACGGAAGCCCCGACGGACAATCTAAGGGACAACGCCAAAACAATATCCCTCCGTCCTTGGCGGGGGATAACAAAGAATTTAACAACATTCTGCATCCAACAGTTACAATGCTGGTGGCAAATGATTCTGCCTTTACGACTAATGTAAACTGCATTCTCAAACTCATTATAAAATGAATTTTAAACTAATCTGCCAGACACAAGTTGATCTATCATTTCTACTAGGGTATATAATAATCAGACTATACATTAAATGTAAACTACTGAGATATGTATGGTGTACTTATCTGGCGGCAATTGACCCCGACTCCGCTTCCAATGTAGACCATGTTGAGGCTGTACATCTGTGTCGTGAGTGGGCAATCGGATGAACAAACACAAACGTTCTAGTGCATGTTTTGTAAAAGTATGTGCTGCACCTGTAAGCAGTTTCTTTTAATCATTATGTCAAAACTTGATCAACTATCACGTATTCACGGAATGTCCGAATAATATGTTAACAGAGTCAAACATGAAGACAGCCAATACTTTCACAAAAGAGATCATCAAATGTAAACTGCAATCACCTCATATACTCGATAAGTAATTTTAAACTATTCTCCCAGACACAAGTGGTCTGTATTTTGACTAGATGCGTGTTTAACGGTAACAGAATATTGTAAACAGTCCAACCTACAAACGCGTAAAAAATAATTTCACCAAGGCTTAACCTTGCTCGCGAGAAGAGATTCTGTATTTTCGACCAGTGGCTACATAATCACAATCGATGTCTTATCGCCAATTTGGTCAGACTTTTCAGCTAGTGTGGATATTTTACCATCATGTACAATCAATGTAAAATAACTAGGTTAAAACTCACCGCCAGCAATCATTGTTGACTGCGATCGGCATATCCGTTTCGCCAGGGGACATCCTAGTGAGCCATCACCATCACACCATACAGTTTTACAAGTATTCTGTATTGTAATAATATATATAAATGTTCTAAGTTCTGTGCATCATTTTCATTACAGTTATTTGTGACATCTGCAGCAAGTCAAAACAATAACAAAAGTGTTCATTTAACCTTGTCAGATGTTTGCATTTCGGACCAGTTCAGTTTATAAAAAAATCGTTCAGAAACAATTATGATTCGTATGATTACCTTGAAATAGTACATTGGCACAAAATATGCAATGGAATAAGCAGACATCAAAAGCATGCTTTTCTCGAGTGTTTGAGGAAACTTAATAAATTTATAGAATAATGCGTCCACGATCTTTTCGTGCCAAGGAAGAGAAACGACAACTGTCCATTCGTTAAATAAAGCAGTCTACACCTTCATCGGTCTCTCTACAGAAATAAAGGAGATTGGCAGTGTTCGGCCTTCTCCATAAATTATACCATTTTAGGTTCGAGACCACCACCACCCCACATATATCGAAAAAAGCCCCATTTAAGCACAAATAAACATCATATAGGCCTTCTGTAATAAATCGCATCCACCCTTTTATTGTACAACAACAACTTAGCATAGAGTATTGAACGGTTTAAGGTACCGCAATATATTTTTAAAAGCTGATTTTACCGATACTGACTGGAATGTATAGCTTAAGCTTTCAGGTAAAGTAATAATACTTGCAAATATTCTATTATTTATGTTTTTAAAGTTTTTTCGTTTGACACTAGTTTTAGGGATTGTCCCTTTAACACACGTGCAACATGTGTTGTAGGCTCACTAACCTCCTGTCTACATTATTAGCGCAAATGTTGCTATCTTCAAAGCTTCGTTATAAGAACATATGTTTGAGTATTTATTTAATTTTTTGTGATTACAATGTATAAGTTTCATGTACAAACCTTTTAGATAAATGTGAAATTGATGCCGTCACGGTTGATTGAATGCTATTGTATAGAATTCTTGACACCCTGTGATGTAGCAAGTAGTCTCAAATTATAAATTTGCAAATAAAAAATTAAAAGTAACGTACAATCAAAATTTAATTAATCAATTTCGAACCGTACAAAACTTTTGTCCTTCAGTATAGTTTTTGACGGAGTTTTTAGAAGCGAAAGGTTTTTTTTTTGAGTGCTCAATCGCTTAACCTTTTAAAGGTTGAAAAAGTAGGACCAGTAAGTGCACTATAGTACGGACAAGTTACTTCATGAAGACATTTAAGATAAGACACATTTGTTTTTTGGTAATTTTAATCGCCCTATCGGAACCTTAAAATTTTCAAATTTAAATCTGAAAAAAGAACAAAAAAGCAGAAAAATTTAATTCGCTTCGGCTGCTCAATTCTTATGTTTGAAAACCTGCCAACAATATCGACGAATATCTACCACGTCCGAAAAGACGGCTAACTTTCCTGTTGTTTATTTCTCGTTATAAATTATTGGTCAATCAAGGATTAATAGGAATTTGCATTGGGCTTGTATTGACAAATCGGTGGGCGGACTTGTTTGGTTACGCCGTTTACGCCGGCGGGGTACTACTTTACGCCGGAAGCACTTGATTGAAAACGGCTGGTGTCATGTCAAAGGGCAACTCACTTGATTGGACTAGTGTCACGTGGCGGCAAACGCAAACCGGGGCAAACGGCGTACGCCTTTTTTTTTGATAGGCGTACCCCGGCGTACCCTGCTGCGGAAGAATACAAAATGGCGGAAACGTTCAGGTACGATATTAGGAATAAGAGAGAACGGAATATATTAAAATGTGCATATTTTGACTAGTTTTCTCATTATCATTTTCAACAATTATATTTGTGATGGTAGCCACAGTGACCAACAAACTTGACACGGAGGCAGCCATCTTTGTAGCCGGTTGTCCCTTGTTTGGTACTAGGGCACTAACTAGCCAGGTAAGCCGGTCACATGGCGGGTAACGTTAAGTCACGTGAGCGGTGTAACCCGGTCATGTGATCGGCGTACCCCGGTTTGTATCAAATCAAGTCCGCCCACATACTGCAAGGTTTTTTTAATGATCAACTCCTACATACAACCCCCTATAATGCCTATCAACACAATGTCCAAAATTGTTTGCATGGGCGCCGCCATTATTGAGCTTTGCCTGACCCGTACCGTATGGAGAGGGGCAGGTAACACAAGACTAGCATGCATACATGTACACAAACCGCAAAAGGTGGTACTTTGGAGTATCCATTTTTAAATATTACTAAAAGAAAAATTAAGTTTGCATGGAGACAAAGTGACCATACTTTTGGCGCCATTATTTCTTATCAGTTTTTGCACACGGAACGACAAGTTCCGTTACCATGTGTAGGGACCGCAAGCTATCCGTAGTTCACCGATATACCATCCGTCACCTTGTAAATAGGCGCATATTAAGTACCCTTTTAAAGATTGATGATTGTTCCCCTGTTTTAAGAAAATAAAGTTTAATTTTCAATATGCAGATGAATTTTCCCTGGAATATTTCAGAATGAACTCAAAGTTAGCCTGTTTAAATCAGGCACTGCAGTTTCTGACCCGCGCATGACGTCCGCCGTTGATGCCAAATGGATGGTCACATGCTGAATAAAAATCGCTCTATTGCACCATAATGGTAACAGAAATTGATGACGTTTACATTTTTTCGAAGGAGAAAGAGGCACCAAATGAGACACCATTGTGCATAAATAAAGTTACTGAATTAACCGAGACATGTGACAGTATATCATGGACTGCAAGCGCATGATCATGTATTGGAAGTGATGTGAAATATGCCAGGTGCAAAATTATAATAGAATTTGGTTATAATTTCATGTACTAAAGCTATAACTTTTGAACTTTTTGCAATGAATTACACCATTGCGTTTCTTCTCAAATGCCGAAGAGAGAAGAAAACTAATTTTAGCATATCGATAGATATAATAGACATGTATTTTTAATGCCGGACAGATCCAAATACTTGAATCTTTTTTAAAACTGTTGAAATCAATCAGTGGACATCAGCACTGCTTTTTTTCATTAAATCTAGCATAAAATGGTATATAACATGTGCACATTTCTTGCTTTTCAAAAGAGAAAATTAGTATATACTATTTTTTCTAGCTCGATTGTGAAGAAACCTTTGAGCTTATCGAGTCACTCTCGAGTCCGCTTCCTGGAAAAACCAGTACTCGTGTCATATGAGGTACGTTCGTGACCTTGGTGGGGCTCGAACCCGCAACCTCCGGGATGAGCGGCAGACACCTAAACCTCTACACCTCTAAAGAGAAAATTGACACTAACATTTCGACAGACATATTTCATGTATGCCATATTTGGAAACTTGTAATTTCTTCAGAGAACATTACCTTTAAAATGGTGTATAACATGAGCATATTCGTTGCATTTTTATGAAAATCACTTATTTTCACTACCATGTGCAAAATATGTTCTTTGCTAACGTAAAGACACTTCGGCGTACACTTTCATTGTGTGAACTCAATTCATGAAACAATACAAAAAGTAAAAGCAAATCTGTATCTAGTATTGTACTTACCCCATTTGTCCATGCCTTGAATCTTTGTCTCAAATTCTGGCATCGGTATAAGTGTGTAACGATCTGGCGAGGAGCGTCGAATGAGTCGTCAATGCCCGTTACGCACTTATATTCAACTACTATCACGTGATTCTTTTCCCGCCTGTTATATCCAGTTGTACAGCACGTTCTACACGCGAAAACATGATTTGACGAGCCTGCAAAATAGGGGATTTGCTCAAAAGTATTTTGAGTATGATTTCAGGCCTGTTGATTCTTATATGGGTTAAAGTGAAACATTAACCTATTCCAAAACACGGCAACAGTTGTAATTAATGTTTAGTTTGCTTTCTTTTTTCTATCTTTGAAATTTACTTTTACAGTCCTAGAATTACATTACATGTTGCAATTACTTTATCTAATGATTTTGCTTTTTATTACCAAGAAAATTTGCCACACGGGGAAATAGGTTTATTTTGTGCAAAATTGAACTAAACTAAATTGC
>JAFMSR010001490.1:0-27484 GCA_022818135.1 Saxidomus purpurata
TATTACAGTTCAGAGTCACTGTGACCTTGACGTTTGACCTACTGACCCCAAAGTCTTGACCTGTATTTCATAAAGTTGCACGTGTGTACCAAAAATTATTTAAATTGGTCAAGCCTTTCATGAGTTATCATCCGGAAACCGTTTTACAGTGCAGAGTCACTGTGACCTTGACCTTTGACCTACTGACCCCAAAGTCGAACTTGACCTGTATTTCATGAAGTTGCACGTGTGTACCAAAAATTATTCAAAAGGGTAAAGTCGTTCATGAGTTATCATCCGGAAACCATGAAAACCAACAGACCGACAAACAAACAAACCGACAAACAAACTCACTCCTATATACCCCCCCCAACTTCGTTTTGTGGGGGTATAACAATAGATGTAAAAATATAGGTAGGAATTTGCAAAAATCGAATGAAAATACTGGTTTACGTCACCGCTACACTAGATGTTTATATTTTATTTTCAAAAGCGTTTGCAACACTTTATTATTTGGTAGCGTATTATTTCAAATCTAAAGATATTTTTTACAGGAATTTATACTGGAACCTTTTTATTAACTATATGTTGTAAAATATGTTATTTTCATACAGTTTGAAGAACTTTTTTTTTTACCAAAAACTGAGAGTGAGCAGCTTTGAAGTGTCAAATATGCCATTTACCATGACTGACCAAAAGGTATTCTTACGTGAATAATTATCCTATATTTTCTCAACTGAATGCGACTGAAGACCAGCATTTGTAAAAAATGAAACAAGTAAAAAAAAGCCTACAGTGTTTTTGAGACAATATTGGATTCTATGCTATGAATAACATTGATAATACATCTATTACACTGTATATTACTGTTGTAGATATCAATACTTTCACAACTGTATGAAATGTGCAGAAGATATATATGTCTCATTGAGAAGAAATTAAACAGTAAAATTATTTAAAAGTGTAGCTGATTTACAGGTGTAAGAATTAAGTGCCACCCTGTATTTGAGACCATTATGTAAAATTCTAGAGACTCCTTATATCTTTATGAATACACAATTACTGCAGCAACAATCTTTTCTTTACCAGTTATAGATTCCATCAGTCATTTTAGAAGCTTTTTTGCTCTTTCATACTTTTTGAAAGTATTAATATCAAAAGTTAACAATAAAACAATGCAATAAAAGAAGCACTATGTATGGGCTTGGTTCTAGGTCTTGAATAAAATAGCAATCCTAAATATAAGCTCACAATACTTAATTGGATAAGACTGATCTTAAAATGGTCTGAAACCGCTCACCTGATATTTGTAAGCCAACTCAGTACTGCTAAAAAAGTGGGCTGCAAATGGAGTTGCTGGGGTGTTAACAATCATTTTCCTGATTTATTGTACACAGCTTGTTTTTGCAGGCAATTACTGTATCACCAAACTATAATGGCTAAGTTTACAAAAATTGTCTAGACCACTGCATTTCAAAGGCAAAAAAGCTGTTATTAGTTATTGCTTCCCATCAACTATGAACAAAACTGGGCTATAAGGGTTTTGTTAGGCTGTTAGAAAGAATTTCCTTATGAGTTTGTGAGGTTAAAAACCTGGGCAGATGAATTTTTCAGTAGCAGAAATAATGTAATCATGTCTTAAGTTAACTTGGACAATGATGACAATGAAAACAAGTGGCCTTATGACAGGGGCTAATTTTCAATCTGGGGGTATGAATGAACTTGAAAACACCAAGATAGTTGTACCATTAGATATCTGTGGTTCTGGTTAAGATTTCCTTTTTTTCAGAATTCTACATGGAATTGATTTCCTTGAAGAACTGTGGTAGAGTACTGTCTAAAGAACATGCCAAGTTTCATCAACTTTCACATTGTTTCAGAGAAAAGGTAATTTAAAGAAAAAAAATAAAGGAGACTGGACGGATAACAGACAGTGAGTGGTCACAGTTACTCATCTCATGCTGAACACTATATGCTCAGCTGATCTACAAATGTACTTTTGCACAACATTTTAATGCAAAGCAAAAAAACATTTAAAGCATAAATAAATACAATACAAATAATGTTACTTTCTAAGTAGATGAACAAACTTTCACAAAATATGGGAGAAATATGCAGATTGCAAAAATTATTGTAAAAACTACACAACTGTAAGAACTGTAAAATGCCTAAGCTTCAAATGATGAGGTAGTTAAATCTGTATTTAGGAAGAAAGCTTAATGCAATTTTTATGATTATCTATTTTTCTGTCTATCTATATTTTTAAAACAGTGTGAACTAATATCTATTAACTTCTCATCTGTCTTAAAAAGAAAATTCTACAAACCAAGACAGAGTTAACAAGAAACCAATAGTTGTTGAGAAGGGTGCAATAAAACTACTTCAAATCTGACTGATGAAGTCAAGCTGCAAAGTGAAAGGTCCATTACTAACACCAAATCAAATTTTCTTTTAAATCTGGAATCATAACGGGTGTCTTCTCAGAAGGAAAAATATGACATACTGCATCGAATGTGACCATTTTGTGTTGAAAATTTGAGTTTAACAAAATAATTCATAAATTATATTTTGCCTTTTCAAAAACGAAAGTAAGTTTTCCCGTTTTTCAAATATGTTTGTCATTTTCCGGAAATCTCCGAGAGAGAGGCTATAAATAGATTGTACATTAATAAGCATGCTTATTCTGTATTATAATTGAAGAACTTTGCTTCCCAAAACGTGCAAAGTATATGTCTGACTGTTTACAACATTAAAATGAACGAAAGTAGGACAAAAAGACCACCCAGGTCAATCTAAGGAAATACACAAACATTCACTCGTTTTTCTGCAGCAGTATTTCAAACAGGGAAATACTCCACGTCTATTGTCAAGTTTTAGAAGCCAGTTTCAAACTGTATTTCCCTTTTTTCAATTCCAGATTTAAAAGAAAATTCGATTCGGTGTTAGTAATGAACCTTTAAGTTGGCTTTAGAAATGACTTGGCTCACAGTACACATGTATCAAGAACTTCTGTATATCTAGAAAAGTGAGACTTTGATACAGAAATCTGTACATGTTTGTTTACCTTTCTCATCAAGCTTGTTGAGGGAGTTGTTGAGATGGGAGCTCACCAGCATGGCTGTTGTTGGTCCACCATTAGCATCTGCAGCCTGCAAACATACACACTAACATCTCAATCATTCTACCTGCATAGTTTTTTCTAATGGTAATATGACAGTTACAGTTACTGCAATTAAGAGATCAATAACTTGCAACTACACACAATTTTTTTCCAAGCACCCACATGCTGCCTGTTGTAACATGTAGAAAATATAGCAGTATTCATAAAGGGAGGTAAATCAGTACGTTTAATGAAGAGATAACTTTGAAGAAAGAGTTATGGTTCTTGTACAATGCACTGTCATATGTTTGCCTGCTGACTATTATATACAACACACATACATCTAGTAAATTAAGATAATATCTGGATAAGGGAATGTCTACAAAGGGAGATCAATCCATCATTCTGGTAGAGTGATGGCAGCCCTTGCACATGTCCTCTAGATCTCCTCTATGGAATAGACCTATATAAAGTTACAACTGAAGCAGTGATACCACAAGGCTGACATTGCCACGTCACTGACATCCATACTTGTCTGAATGAACGCTACAGGCTATCACATATTTAAACCATGTTGCTATTTATAGCATTATAGAAAAACATCGTTCTCCAAATACTAGACGACAGGGGAAAAGCATCAGAAGCAGAGAATTATATTTTCAAAGAAATATCTTGAAGAGTGAAAGTTTCAGATTTTCTGCTATGCCATAGTTATTTTTTTCAAGATTAATACAGACACTAGCCCAGGGAAGAACATTTATTTTTGAATACCAATTTAAATCATTGACATTTCTTCTTCAAGTAAGAGATAGCTTTTATTACCTGTCAAAATATCTCTTAACAAGAGCACCGCCTACGGGTGCCTGATGCTCGTCTGATTTTATCCTTTTACCGTTTATTTATTACTATTTTTTTAAGTAACAGTGTCCTTGACCTTGACCCAAAAACACAATCCCACAAAAGGTTTTCATGATAATTACTAGACATAAGTTTGGTCACAATTATTCAACTGCAACTAAAGATATTGTGTTTGTCCCATTTTTCTATTTTTAGAAAAAAATCCTGAGCTTTGACTCCATGAGCCCCAAACACAATCCCAATAAAAGTCTTCATTTATATATATTACACACTTAATAATTTAGTTACATTATGTCAATTGTAACTAAAGAAATTGAACATATTACTGTTTTTCTATTTTTAGTTACAGTGACCTTGACAATGACCCCAGGAGCCCCAAAACACAACCCCATTAAGATCTTCTTAAATACTTACTACAAACAAAAGTTAATTACATTATGTCAACTGTAACTAAAGATATTGAATATATTACGGTTTTCCTATTTTTAGTAACAGTGACCTTGACCCCAGCAGCCCCAAAACACAATCCAATTTAAAAAATATTCATAAATACTTCCTATACACTAAGTTTGGTTGCATTATGTTCACTATTACAAAAATATTGTGTGTGTGAAACTTTCTAAGTTAAGAAGGGGCAATAACCCAATCAAAATACATGACAGGGTTATGTAACTTGTAAAACTCTTCCTTCATTCTATTGTACATTTGATAGTGAACAGGTATTCCAACTTTCAAAGTGATAGCTTTGATAGTTTGCATGTAACTGACCTAAACGCAAAACTTAAAAAATCAGACTAGCTAAAAACTACAAAGTCCAAAAATATTAAAATACCCCCCCCCCAAATGTATAACTCAAAACCCCGTTTGATATGTTGAAGTACATTATCCATTTATTGTTTGTGAAAAATTTGAAATCAATCTAACAAACAATGAAGAAGCTATGTCCAATTCTCAAAATCAACCAAAATCAATCAAAATTCATGTTTTTTACCCAAAAAAACAGGTCAGACTCAGCATCTTTAGCATACAATGTGAAGAAGGGTATTAGATGAACAAGCTTTCCAAGTTTCAAAGTGATAGCTTTGATAGTTTCCATGTAAGTGACCTAAAAGCAAAACTTAACCAACGCCGACAACAACGACAACGACGAAGACGAAGACGACAATCAAGTGACGACAATAGCTCGTCATTTTTTTCAAAAATCAGATGAGCTAAAAATGGTGCAAATTTGCTTAAGGTAACTCAAATAATGTTGGCACAAAAACTTTAAGAAAATACACAAGATTTCTATTCTGGCAAGATAAGGAACTTCACTACATAGAATTCAGCATATGGTATGCCCGCATATTATGACTTTCTTCAGTCTGAGATATGCTGAATAAAAATGCAGTTTATTTGCCAAAAGTATTAAAATGGCTGGCAGTTTGCTAAAGCAACTGGCAATTTACTTTAACAAAATGAACACAAGGTATTTCTTGCTGAGCTGAAAATAGCCTCCACAGACTTGACTATTAACAGAATAATTTCAATGGTTTCAAGTCAAAGCTATATTCACTAGCTGCTATAAATGTCACTCTTTTACTTACTTTTTTACGTTTCTGAAATAAAAATGCAAATAAAATACATGTACTACCAGTGAATGCATTAGGCGCACAAAACACAGCTCTTTAACTCATTATGTTACCACTTACGGTACAAACACACATTCTGTGAAGTCAGTGCAACCGTTATAGAGAATGAAATATAATCGTTGCCTGGACAGTATTTTTTAAAGCAAGTTAATTTAAGAAAATACTTGTTTGTGATTGGAAAACCTTGCTGATAAAGGTATGCATTTATTCTTTAGATGTGTCATTGGGAGATAGTTTACTGTAACCCATAAACCATAATCTCCCACTGCCTTACTGTCTCTATTAGTGATATATAAAAGATCCCTATCACTCTCTCAATGAATAGTTTAACACCACTCTCACTGTGTGCTCTAACTCCCTAAACATATCAAAATTCCATAACAATACCTCAGCTGATGCGTCATTCATCAGGTTATCCGACTCTGACGGTGCAGCACTGGCATCGCCGTCTACGTTCACGGCAACTGCGTCTGATTTCACCGGTAAATGAGTTGTCTCCCCTTCTTTCCCTGCATCGTCTTTCTTTTTCCTACCAGTAATGAAGTATGTTTTGATCTCTGAAATGAATAAATTAAGAATAACAGTTAAACATCTTTGCAGTATTGTTTTACCTTCTTTCCTACAGTCAATTACTTCACTTTGCACAAGTGTTTTGAAGAAGAGAGCCAAGATGGCCCTTTATCGCTCACCTGGCTACCATTGGCTATAATACAAAGTCATCAATAGCAGAAAGAGTCATTATTATTCAACTTTACAATATTACACACTATATTAGATCAATTGCGCACATGGTATGAAACAGGTAGAGCTAATACAAAGCATAACTGAGCCAATATGAGAAAAGCAGAGCCAATACGAGAAAACAGGGCCAATATGGAATTCAAGCATTCTGATTGGTTTAAAAGAGAGGGCCAATATGGAGAAGTCACTTCCGTGAGATTTTTGAACGACGCCATTTTGTTTTTTTAGACTCCTGCTGATATCTTATTTTACTAAGTTAAATACAAATAAAATTGTTATTGTTACAAGAACATTTACATTCTTGTTTTTTTAGCCAATATTGTAAAGTTGAATAATAAAATTATCATTAATCAAGTGATTTCATATTGGCCTTGTTATCTGTCCTCGGGCAGTCGTATTGGCCCTTGGCCTTCGGCCTTTGGCCAATACGACCACCCTCGGACAAATAACAAGGTGATAAAAAACCAACCTTCATTAGCTACCTCACAGCAAGTTTGATGTGGACCTCCTTCACGGCCAGAATGCAGGCTGTTTTATCATCTGACCTGTTCAGTAGTGTTGCCATATTATACATAAATGTCTTATAACATCATACCTTGAGATTTACTTACTTTTATCCCATGTTGCATGTTTGACAGCATACTGTGATGTCGCTGTATCATACGCCTCTATAAGCTTCTTCTCGGAACGATTATCTGAAAATATACGCCAAGAACACACTGTAAAGAAACATAACTCATAAAATAAACAGGTTGCACTTTTCTTCAGGGTTGCTTCCCTTTTCAGTCAGATTTTTTTTCCTCATTTGGGTACCATATTTATTGCAAAAAACAAATGACACAACCATAGTAGTCCTACAAAAGACTGAGATAATGCTTTAAAAGTATATTAACGCTCAGAGTTGTTTAGAATAACTAAACACCTTTAATTGTTTTTACTATTCAAACCACTTTTACACTGAGTTGTGAACATTACTCAAGTAACAGGAGAGCCTTCATGGTGTTCTAAATTCTGAAAACTCAAACATGTTAAATTGCATTTTTCAATCAAATCTATTTCAAAGTTTTAAGGAAAAGTTAACTTGACAACAGCATGTTTAAATATGATTAAGAAACAAATTGACAATGAAATCTCTAAATATCACAACTTGTTTTATTATCATTAAGAAAAAGTTTATTTAAAACAGCATAATTATTATTTTAATACTCAATTGCCAACAGCATATTTTAAGATAATTAAGAATTGTTTTCATTTAAAACAGCGTGTTTTCTGTTTTAAAACATTATTAAGAAAACTTTTAATTGACAACTGCATGTTTTATAATTACAAAATTAATGTATTAAGAAAAAATTTAATTGAACACAGCATGTTTTAATATTGTTTTAATATTAAAATTTTTTTTTATATCTGTAACAGCACATTGTTTTATACTACCAACAACATTTTAAATTGGCAACTGCATGTTTTAATATTATTAACAAACGTTTAACAACAGCATGTTAAAGCATGTTTATTATCATTCAGAGCCATACTGTGCAAAAAGGAAGACCGAAAATCTTAGCATACCTTGTAAAGATGATTAACCAAACATATCTATGACAAAAAATTTATCCCTACATGTAATTCATATTGTCTGTGACCAATTAAATAAAACAGTATGACAACAGGATATAAACTGGTAAAGATGCTGTCCTGTAAGTCTCATATATATACAACCAATGGTTCACATTTCCTAATTCCCTTATGTATGTTCAACTGACATGCAGTGTGCAGTTTAGATAAAATCATAGAAAATTTCATGGGAAATTCAATATTTCAGTTTTGTTTCATTTATATATTAGACTGCCTAGACTACAAAGTGTATGTTGTGAAGCTGGGTGGTATTATAATTTTAATCAAATAGTTGTGTCACACAATCTCGGTAACACAGTCATGCCAAGAAAATTCAATTCTCTGGAACTAACGTGATGTAAAGTGGAATTAATTGAACATAATTATTCTATAATGCCTTGTCTATTTCATCTTCTTTAGAATTTGGTTTGCAAGATCCGCATGAGAACTACCATATTCCCGACAGAAATCTCACTTCAAGAATAAAATATGGGGCTGCTTAAGCATAAAAAAATACATGTTAATGTTCTCTTTGTCGAACAAATTTCAGATTGATTGGTCTGCAGCTTTTTAAAATTCTTTTCTTTTATTTTGCCTCTGTGACTCTGAAACACAAATTATTCTTTTTGATCATTTTCACATAAAAAAGTTTCAGGCTGGCAGTTAAAGGTTATGGTAGGTCAGGTGACCGTAAACACACATTTATTTTTCCTTAACAATTTAGAATGAAGTTTTCTGCTCTATATTTTTATACACAGATAATAATGTTCAAATCTTTCAAATAATGAGTCCTCTAATGATGCATTTTATTTTCCATTGGAATTTTCGTTGGTTTTAAAGTAATGGTAGAATTTTTTAACCTTCTCAAATTAAAACAGACTACTTTAAAACTGGAGGGATTGGGAGAGTTATTAAATTCATATGACAATTAATCACAAATATCGACAAACTTGAATTTGTTTGGAGTATTTCAGGACCTGATTGGACAGTGATTTAATCTGGAGGTCCCTAACGTCAGTTACACTTGCATGTTTTCCATGTTTATTTCGGTAACATGATGGATGAGAACAATTATTTCTCATTTCTTTAAAACATAACTGTCCATGTTTTGTAACAAACGATGGAGCGATAAAAACAATGGCTGTTCCAGATCGATAGTTTCCCACTGGGCAGACTCTTTGATTCCAGTTGTTAGTATCTCAACTTTCCTCTACATAAAATACAACATGTAATCATCAATGGTATATAATTGTAAACCTTGATTGATATTTACTCAGCTGTTGTCATGATGGTAGTTTTTACAGAAGTCTCTCTGACTCATTCAGCAACAAAATGGAGGCTGCAGTTAGACACTGAAATAAAGTAGTTACGAGCACCATTTCCTAGATGAATATTGGATTAATACTAACTTAATAGGAGAATTTCTTCAAACTTGGTATGTTGACTGAGAATCAAGTTACTGATTTTGAATTATCTGCCCTTGAACAAAGCATTTTTGTTATATTTTCTGATTTTCAAGGATTCAAGACCATTGCCCTATTATAAGAGCTTGAACCATTGCCGGCACAATAAGGAAGACATTAAAGGTCACCATAGTCTGACCACAAAATTGACATAAGTTTTGCGGTCATACCTTGAAATGGTCATGTCAGCAAAGACACTTTAATTGCCAGAAACTGAACGAAGGCAAACAAAACAGACCCCCCAAGTGCTCTAACTACATGACTAAAAATAAATGCAATCTCAGTCTAACACTGTACCGAGTGGAACAACATTCATTAATTCCCATTTATAGCAACCAAGTCCATGTAACCATAAAAAATTCTGCAGAACACAGACCTTTGAAGTAGAAACTGACAAGCAAAGTCTTAGAATTAATGGCTGTTTCTTGTATTTTACTACCTGTAAACTTGCAATCAGAAATGCATTAAATAACACACTAATTGGATCCCTGTTCTTGAATCAATACCCCAGTTTTCCATATTAATCTCCCTATCACATTGGAAAACAGCTGGTGGTGATGTTGTGCATCTTTATGCTCAAACTTCAATTAGACCACTGAAGTAAAATTCTATCAAAACAAACAAATCTGCAGAAGAACTTAGGAAAGCCTAGGGAGAAAAAGATGGTGATGAAAAATAATTGATTTGTGTCATTTAATTAAAAGTTTTCTGAAAATGATTTCAGGACAGGAATTGAGATATTTGGTTATTTAAGGATGAAGATAAATGAATTTCGGTTTGTGTGCCTGTACACAACAAAATCATTTGTGCTGTGATAAAATATTCATTACTTTGCCTAAAAATAGTTCAAATTGTTTCTTCAATTATACATGAATGGAAAATTAAATTTCTGTATGTTGCACTGGTAGTAGGTAATATTTTGGCTATTTAAATATTACACAAACCCAGAACAACTGATTCCGCCTATAAATGAGAATGACTTCGTTTGGCATATTTTCACTATTAACCTTTCACGACTAATGGCTATTGTGACATATTATATAAAGATCAGTAAGTAAGTAAAGAACAGTAACTCTAGATGCATACAGAAGTAAATAACAGAAACTCTAGATGCATACAGAAGTAAAGAACAGTAACTCTAGATGCAGAAGGAAGTAAAGAACAGTAACTCTAGATGCAGAAAGATTGAATATCAATAACTCTAGATACTGAAGGAAGTAAAGAACAATAACTCTAGATGCAGAAAGAAGTAAAGAACAGTAACTCTAGATACAGAAAGAAGTGAATATCAATAACTCTAGATACAGAAGGAAGTAAATAGTTATTACTCCAGATACAGAAACCATCTTTCTGTTGCAAAACATTCCCTTTAAGTTTCATTAACCTAATCTGCATTAAGTAAATTTAAAACATGTCAAACCTTTTTATGCCAAATTTCACAAAGTCAATGGTAATTGGAGCGGATTAATTGACAAAATGAGGGGTCCCTGTGATTTATAGCAGACATTTTTATTCTGTATGGATGCATTCTTGTGATTTATAGCACAGAAATTCTTAATTTGAGAGCATGGACCACTCAGATTTATAGCACAAAAATTCCTATTTTGAGAAAAAAGAACAATGTGATTTATGGCACAGAAGGTCTTATGGATCACTCAATTTTATGGCACTGAAAGTGTGAATCATTTAGATTTATGGCACTGAAATTAGTATTTACGGTACATTTGTATATGGATCACTGAGATTTATGGCACAGAAACTCCTACTTTGAAAAGAGAGATTCCTGGGATTTAAGGCACAGAAAGGACAGATCCCTGTGATTTACAGGACAGAAATTATTATTTTATGAGGATGTAAAAGAGTGTGATTAATGGTAAAACAAATCTTATTTTGAAAGGATGGGCTCATGTCGTTTTTGTCATAGAAACTCTGGCATAAGATTTTCATTTTGAAATTTGTATCCTTCTGATATATGGCACAGAAACTCTTCGTTTTGAGAAGACGGATTCTGGTGGATTTATGGCACAGAAATCATTACTTTGAGAGGATGAATCCCTGTGATTTATGGAACAGCAGTTCTTATTTTGAGGAACCGGATGCCTGTAATTTATGGCACAAAAATTCTTGTTTTGAGAGGAAAGATCTGTCTGCTTTTTGGCATCTAGGATTTTCATTTTTAGAGGACATATTCCTGTGATTTACGGCACAGAAATTCTTAATGTAAGGACAGATCTCTCTGATTCATAGCATACATTACACATGCATATACCGACAGTAACTCCTGTCAAACTTAATTGATATTCCCTGATATACAAAGAGTAATATTTCTGCTTTTCTATTGCAATATTCAAAATAGGTAACTCTAACTGCCTAATATGAATAATGGTGTCTCCAAAATGTCTTGGTACAGTATTAGGCACTAATCAATATAGAATTTGTCTGTGGCAAAGTTTTATGATATATGTAATATGCACAAGACAACCATACAATGGCAGATATAGATTTTCCTGGTTCCCTTGATACCAGCATGTCTCTACTGGGACAAAATGTAAACAAGTTATGTGTGTCTATGGAAATTCTTACAATCTGTCAATTCAAAAGTTACTTTGCCGCTTAAAAACCAAAAAAAAAATTGGAATAACTTAAAAAACAAAAAAAAAATAATAAAAAAAAAAAATTTGTTTGAAAAACTGTTTTCAAAAAAAACCAAACCAAAAAAAAAAAAAAAAAAAAAAAAAAAAAAAAAAAAAAAAAAAATTTGGGTAAAAAAAAAAACAAACCCCCCCCCCCCCCCCTCAACCCCCCCAAGAAAAAAAAAAAAAAAAAAATTTTCCCCCAAAAAAAAAAAATAACTCCAACCACCCCCCCCCCCCCCAAAAAAAAAACCAACCAAAACAAAAAAAAAAAAAAAAAAAAAAAAACAAAAAAAAAAAAAAAAAAAAAATTTTTTTTTTAAAAAAAAAAAAAAAAAAAAAAAAAAAAAAAAAAAAAAAAAAAAACCAAACAAAAAAACCCCCCCCCCCTGGCTATAACATTACTCTTTCAAAAACAAATGTCAAAATATTTGAAGCACTGATGAAAAAGATGATGACAAAACTGGCAAAGTATGACAAACCTATCTTGTACGATGACAACTGCTACACTGGCAAAGTATTACAAATGACAACACTTGCAAAGTATGACAAACCTATCTTGTACGATGTCAACTGTTACACTGGCAAAGTATTATAAATGACAACACTTGCAAAGTATGACAAACCTATCTTGTACGATGACAACACTTGCAAAGTATGACAAACCTATCTTGTACGATGACAACTGTTACACTGGCAAAGTATGACAAACTTATCTTGTACAATGACAACACTGGCAAAGTATGACAAACCCGTCTTGTATTATTTATTTCATTACAGAAGTAACCATTACATCATTCAGGCAAACAGGCATACACTTTCACCCCCTGCTTAGAATGTGGTGTCTGGACTGCATGCATTCTCGAGTGGAAGTCAATAAGAATCAAGTTAAGCAGTGGATTGTCTAGAGGTTTGAGTTAGAGAAAGTAATATTTCCTCTATCTCCTCTGTCACATTTTGAAGCATCACTTCCCTCTATCATAGTCTGCAAAAACTCAAACCCAATCAAGTATAAGAAATGGTGCATTTTGTTTCCCACCTGACAGGCTGCCTATATGATCTCATTTCTGAAACAATCATAGATATGTTAAATTGCATATTACTGGAAAATTCTCTGATTTTCACAGACTGAAATAAACATATTTTGTTCCACATATGGCAAGGGTTCAGCAAGCAAGATAGTGGAATGCCTGATGGAATTTGCAATCTGTTATGCTTGCAGGTTTTACTGATGTCAGTAATGTTTACTTGTGTCAATCTGTGTATAAATCAACTACAAAACGTACTACAAAAATGTAATGTGCAATGTGTGTACCTTTGCATACACTCTGACATACATTGATGGTAAGAAATGACTATACACTCAGTAAATATCATGGAAAAATTGCTTGGAAATATGAAATTGTCCAAAACTGTAAAAATGGTAATTTTCATAACCAACAAAACTACAATCTTGAACCAATTTTTTTATCCATCAGTTTTGATACAATTTTTTTTTCGTATGAATTTTCTGTACAGAATTAAAAACTTCACAGTTTTTATAACTGTACCATTTTTTCTGGGTAATTTAAATTGTAACTCATATTTTCATACTGGAGAATTTATAGTAAAAATTCAGTCCAGCATCCAAAACTTGATAAGACAATTATCAAAATCTTTTAAATTTTAACCTATTTCTACCACGCAATTTATGTTTTTCTTTTATTTTTTTATTATTTAATTTGCATTCAAAAGAACCCTGCCAAAAGTCAAAGTGAGTTTTCCAGGCACTATCTGAACCTGAAGGCAAAAGCCTCTTCTCAGATAACACCTGTACTGAAACATCTACACAATGTATATATTCTTTGCATTGTATACAAAAATAATGTCTTTTTCATTATATTTTCACTAATTTTTATGAGGTATACAATATAATAATCTCAAGCTGATGTTTCGTTCAATTTATAGTATTGTGGACTTGTGAATAAAAGATATTGACCGTGGTCGTCATTCGAGGTCTGTATTTTCACAGGACCGCAAAACTTATATATTGAGCGAAACATTAGTCCATAATTGTATAGTACAGCAAAGCAAATATGGAATTATCTTAAATAGATGTGTTTATGAACAAAATAAAAAAATGAGAAAGCCAGAAAAATATAATTTACAGAACATTATGCCCCAGAAGACCTCACACCATCATTAATTACCTGGACAAAGTATAAAAATATTGAATTACAATTAACATAACAGTTTACACTCAGCAGTCAATTTAATGGCTGACAGATTGTAAAGTTACAACACATTAGCACCTGGATCAATGGATTGTAATTAACATAATAACAGAAACACTGTCTCAACAAACACTATAACATAACTGATGGGTGTTTATGGGGCTCTTATAAAAGTCAACTTAACTAGACCACAAAAGCTGTTTGATGACACTAGACAAGACCCATTTGAACACATTTCTATGCACATAACAGCAAATTCTGTTGATATACACTTTAGATGCCTTATTTACTTTATTTGATTAATATGAATTTTATGGTATTTTTCTTACAGGAGGTCAATATGTGATTGAAGGAGTTGTGTATTGTATATACAGTGAAAGGTTATTATGACAAGAGTTATGATTATCAATATAAAACATCAAGATTTATAGCCCTCAGGACAATGATAGAATACAGATTTGTGTTCTTAAATTTCAGGCATTAATTATACAATAAATAAACATTTAGTGCATGTACATACCTGCGACAGAGTAAAGATCACAAGAGTACAAAATGTATATACACAACATGAAACGTAAAAATAATGTTAAAATGCCCATGGGAACAGTTTATGCATAAATCTCAGCCAAAAAGAGAGTCAATTGTAAAACACCTAAATTAAACTGAATTAGTGAAAATTTTGAAAAAATTTTTCTACAAGACCTTGTGGTATGGTGGTATATGCAAATTGACAAAACAGGTTCAATAAGTATATATTATATTTCTTAAAGAGTTTGTTGCTATGGTCACACATGAATTATGAAACATTGCCGTTGCTGTGGTTAAAGCCCCAACTGCCATATAAAAGCCAGAAGATGGCGCTGGGGCAGGTTTCTATGTAAATTATACATGCTTCACATCAGGGAGCCCTTTTTCAAAAATTTGAATGAACAACTGAATAAAAAGTTTTTAAAGAATGCATAAATACACATTGAAACATTCTTCATCAATTGGTGTAATTATTTTTTCAAACAAAAAATTATGAGGTATACTTTCAAAAAATAATTTAAGTTAGTGCTCAGTCAAATTTATCTGTGTTGATCTCCACCAGGATGTCAGGAGTGCTTTATCAGTCAATTCCTTTGTATAAATACATCTTTATTCAGAGATTATCTGCTTTCCTAGTCTGTAGGGACCCTTCACCTGATGCATTAAAGAAGCTGAACATTGGCTTTTTCTTCATAAAGACAGCATTTTTTTTGTCAGGAGACACTGAACAGTGACACTAGAAGATGTACCAGACATTATCTTGAATTATGTGGCTATGTATGTAATCAGCTTTCCTGATTCTATCATCCTTAATATTCTCTGGAATTTTCATCCTTTCCCTAATTAAACAAACACCACACTGTCATTGTGTCAATCATCTCTAATGCCTTCAAGACTTACTTATTACATGATGTAATTAATTAAGAATCTTGTGCTGCAAAGCCTGACAGGTATGCACATTTTCAATCTCTGTGGCTGAGTGTTGGACAAAGGACTTTGGTTCATGTCCACAGTTTACTTATGTAATTAAACTGTAAATTCCTATCTAGCAGATGTAAGTAAATAAAACTTAGTGGCCTTTGCACATCAAGTCCTTAGGTTACTGTTAATGTTTGTACAAATTGTGTCTGTTGTACTGCAAGTCCTGGTTGTTGTAAAGGTGTGTACAAATCATGTTTGTTGCATGTACAAGTCTTGGTTGTTGCAAAGGTGTGTACAAATCATGTTTGTTGCATATACAAGTCCTGTTTGTTCTAAAGGTGTGAACAAATCATGTTTTTTTGCATGTACAAGTCTTGGTTGTTCTAAAGGTGTGTACAAATCATGTTTGTTGCATGTACAAGTCCTGATTGTTCTAAAGGTGTGTACAATTCATGTTTGTTGCATGTACAAGTCCTGATTGTTGCAAAGGTGTGTACAAATCATGTTTGTTGCATGTACAAGTCCTGGTTGTTCTAAAGGTGTGTACAATTCATGTTTGTTGCATGTACAAGTCCTGGTTGTTGTAAAGGTGTGTACAAATCATGTTTGTTGCATGTACAAGTCCTGGTTGTTCTAAAGGTGTGTACAATTCATGTTTGTTGCATGTACAAGTCCTGGTTGTTGTAAAGGTGTGTACAAATCATGTTTGTTGCATGTACAAGTCTTGGTTGTTGTAAAGGTGTGAACAAATCATGTTTGTTGGATGTACAAGCCAATTTTGTTGTAAAGGTGTGTACAAATCATGTTTGTTGCATGTACAAGTCTTGGTTGTTGTAAAGGTGTGTACAAATCATGTTTGTTGCATGTACAAGTCTTGGTTGTTGTAAAGGTGTGAACAAATCATGTTTGTTGGATGTACAAGCCAATTTTGTTGTAAAGGTGTGAACAAATCATGTTTGTTGCATGTACAAGTCTTGGTTGTTGTAAAGGTGTGTGAAAATCATGTTTGTTGGATGTACAAGCCAATTTTGTTGTAAAGGTGTGTACAAATCATGTTTGTTGCATGTACAAGTCTTGGTTGTTAAAAAGGTGTGTACAAATCATGTTTGTTGGATGTACAAGCCAATTTTGTTGTAAAGGTGTGAACAAATCATGTTTGTTGCATGTACAAGTCTTGGTTGTTAAAAAGGTGTGTACAAATCATGTTTGTTGGATGTACAAGCCAATTTTGTTGTAAAGGTGTGAACAAATCATGTTTGTTGGATGTACAAGCCAATTTTGTTGTAAAGGTGTGTACAAATCATGTTTGTTGCATGTACAAGCCAATTTTGTTGTAAAGGTGTGAACAAATCATGTTTGTTGGATGTACAAGCCAATTTTGTTGTAAAGGTGTGAACAAATCATGTTTGTTGGATGTACAAGTCTTGGTTGTTAAAAAGGTGTGAACAAATCATGTTTGTTGGATGTACAAGCCAATTTTGTTGTAAAGGTGTGTACAAATCATGTTTGTTGGATGTACAAGCCAATTTTGTTGTAAAGGTGTGAACAAATCATGTTTGTTGCATGTATAAGTCTTGGTTGTTAAAAAGGTGTGTGAAAATCATGTTTGTTGGATGTACAAGTCTTGGTTGTTAAAAAGGTGTGTGAAAATCATGTTTGTTGCATGTATAAGTCTTGGTTGTTAAAAAGGTGTGTACAAATCATGTTTGTTGCATGTACAAGTCTTGGTTGTTAAAAAGGTGTGTGAAAATCATGTTTGTTGGATGTACAAGCCTTGGTTGTTAAAAAGGTGTGTACAATTCATGTTTGTTGGATGTACAAGTCTTGGTTGTTAAAAAGGTGTGTACAAATCATGTTTGTTGCATGTACAAGCCAATTTTGTTGTAAAGGTGTGAACAAATCATGTTTGTTGGATGTACAAGCCAATTTTGTTGTAAAGGTGTGTACAAATCATGTTTGTTGCATGTACAAGTCTTGGTTGTTAAAAAGGTGTGAACAAATCATGTTTGTTGGATGTACAAGTCTTGGTTGTTAAAAAGGTGTGTGAAAATCATGTTTGTTGGATGTACAAGCCAATTTTGTTGTAAAGGTGTGAACAAATCATGTTTGTTGCATGTACAAGTCTTGGTTGTTAAAAAGGTGTGTGAAAATCATGTTTGTTGGATGTACAAGCCAATTTTGTTGTAAAGTTGTGTACAAATCATGTTTGTTGGATGTACAAGCCAATTTTGTTGTAAAGGTGTGTACAAATCATGTTTGTTGCATGTACAAGTCTTGGTTGTTAAAAAGGTGTGTGAAAATCATGTTTGTTGGATGTACAAGCCAATTTTGTTGTAAAGGTGTGAACAAATCATGTTTGTTGCATGTACAAGTCTTGGTTGTTAAAAAGGTGTGTGAAAATCATGTTTGTTGGATGTACAAGCCAATTTTGTTGTAAAGGTGTGAACAAATCATGTTTGTTGCATGTACAAGTATTGGTTGTTAAAAAGGTGTGTACAAATCATGTTTGTTGGATGTACAAGCCAATTTTGTTGTAAAGGTGTGTGAAAATCATGTTTGTTGGATGTACAAGTCTTGGTTGTTAAAAAGGTGTGTACAAATCATGTTTGTTGGATGTACAAGCCAATTTTGTTGTAAAGGTGTGAACAAATCATGTTTGTTGCATGTATAAGTCTTGGTTGTTAAAAAGGTGTGTGAAAATCATGTTTGTTGGATGTACAAGTCTTGGTTGTTAAAAAGGTGTGTGAAAATCATGTTTGTTGCATGTATAAGTCTTGGTTGTTAAAAAGGTGTGTGAAAATCATGTTTGTTGCATGTACAAGTCTTGGTTGTTAAAAAGGTGTGTGAAAATCATGTTTGTTGCATGTACAAGTCTTGGTTGTTAAAAAGGTGTGTGAAAATCATGTTTGTTGCATGTATAAGTCTTGGTTGTTAAAAAGGTGTGTGAAAATCATGTTTGTTGCATGTACAAGTCTTGGTTGTTAAAAAGGTGTGTGAAAATCATGTTTGTTGGATGTACAAGTCTTGGTTGTTAAAAAGGTGTGTGAAAATCATGTTTGTTGGATGTACAAGCATTGGTTGTTAAAAAGGTGTGTACAATTCATGTTTGTTGGATGTACAAGTCTTGGTTGTTAAAAAGGTGTGTACAAATCATGTTTGTTGCATGTACAAGCCAATTTTGTTGTAAAGGTGTGAACAAATCATGTTTGTTGGATGTACAAGCCAATTTTGTTGTAAAGGTGTGTACAAATCATGTTTGTTGCATGTACAAGTCTTGGTTGTTAAAAAGGTGTGAACAAATCATGTTTGTTGGATGTACAAGTCTTGGTTGTTAAAAAGGTGTGTGAAAATCATGTTTGTTGGATGTACAAGCCAATTTTGTTGTAAAGGTGTGAACAAATCATGTTTGTTTTATGTACAAGTCCTGGTTGTTAAAAAGGTGTGTGAAAATCATGTTTGTTGGATGTACAAGCCAATTTTGTTGTAAAGGTGTGTACAAATCATGTTTGTTGCATGTACAAGCCAATTTTGTTGTAAAGGTGTGTACAAATCATGTTTGTTGCATGTACAAGTCTTGGTTGTTAAAAAGGTGTGTGAAAATCATGTTTGTTGGATGTACAAGCCAATTTTGTTGTAAAGGTGTGAACAAATCATGTTTGTTGCATGTACAAGTCTTGGTTGTTAAAAAGGTGTGTGAAAATCATGTTTGTTGGATGTACAAGCCAATTTTGTTGTAAAGGTGTGAACAAATCATGTTTGTTGCATGTACAAGTCTTGGTTGTTAAAAAGGTGTGTACAAATCATGTTTGTTGGATGTACAAGCCAATTTTGTTGTAAAGGTGTGTGAAAATCATGTTTGTTGGATGTACAAGTCTTGGTTGTTAAGAAGGTGTGTACAAATCATGTTTGTTGGATGTACAAGCCAATTTTGTTGTAAAGGTGTGAACAAATCATGTTTGTTGGATGTACAAGCCAATTTTGTTGTAAAGGTGTGAACAAATCATGTTTGTTGGATGTACAAGCCAATTTTGTTGTAAAGGTGTGTACAATTCATGTTTGTTGCATGTACAAGTCTTGGTTGTTAAAAAGGTGTGAACAAATCATGTTTGTTGCATGTACAAGTCCTGGTTGTTGTAAAGGCGTGTATAAATCATGTTTGTTGCATGTACAAGACTTGGTTGTTGTAAAGGTGTGTATAAATCATGTTTATTACTCAGTTTGTATTCAAAATCTATTACATTGTAGTTGCAAGTATTTAAAGAACCTCAGATACTCTATGGTAAAGTAGACTGAATGAAGAGCTTTACTGATTTAATTTATTTTTCTACTTTTTTCCCAATAAGATTGTCATAGAAAGTTTTCTTTAAAACAGCTAATTAAGCTGAAAAAGTGCATAAAAAAACTTCAGGCAGTATCACACTTACGGTACAGTTTTTCACAACACATACACCAGATGACACTGCTTTATTGTGAGGCTCAGTGAATGGACGTAATTTGTCATCTTCATTTAGTCTTGACAAACATCGCCCAGCTGCTGCCATACCAAACTCATTACTGCTTTTCTGCCAGGCATTTTCTCACTGTTGAAATGAAAGGGGCATTCATAGAAACACTTTGAGAAAACGTTCACTGATTTGGTGCGGCACATGGGAATCTAGGGCGTCTAAATGATGATCAGCTCAGGCCAATCAATTTCAGTGAACTAGAGAAAATTATGAGTAAGGAAGCCTCATATCAGACTAATGTTTCCCTGGAGTCTCCAGTGAGAACCACTCTTGGAATTTCCAACAATTTCTCAGTCCATTACTGTTTATAGAATGACAGCGTGAGGCCCTGCAAATGAAGATAGCTATTCTGTAAGCAAGCTAGGTGATAACATAATGGATTTTCTAAAAATTGTAATTAAATTCCTAAATTTAGCGGTTAATCAAACAAGTTTGGGATAATATATCTGAATCGGCAGAAAAAGGTCTGATTTAAAAAAAAATACTTTACAGTCTCTGTGGGAATATCTGTGAAATCTTGAAGTCCCATTAGCACTCCAGATACTGGTAAAAAATAATCAATTTACTGATAGAATAATGTATTGAGTCTCACACAATGCTGACATACACTTTCCTATTTTTTGGTCACTCTATATTAGGCACAACATTGTCAGACCATATTCCTCATTTTAAGCAATGTCAGTGAGAAAAATATTGCACTAAGATTATTATGTATTAGATTTAAAAATGTGCATTAGGAATAACTGTCGGGCAAATGATGGTTAATTTCACCAGTAAAATGCCAATCTTGGTACTATAAGTGCTTTAATTAAGTAATTTTACATCCATTAAAGTGCTAGCACTTTGTTTATAATTTCTCTCAAAAAGTGTTTTTGAGAAATTAAGACACCAGATCTTACACTTGTGTTAGTGGACACTCAGCAGTAACTGGGTAAGGGTGATATAAACATTCCAGTAAATAATTGGTTCCATATCATGGGTGTTGTCTCATAGACTTATAAAAGTCTGTTGGGATTGAGAGGTCTTAATTTTTTTCTCTACAATTCTTTTTTCTTTTTAGAAAGTATCTCTATCAAAAATTTGTCTCAATCAATGCTCATCTCAACAGTCAAGGGGAAGGAGAAATTGTGAAGATGTTATAAAAATGCACAGAAAAGACAGGAGGTAATGACTCTAACGACTGATGCCAGTCTAGTTGTCTCAGTGAGCAATAAATTTATGATTTTATTAAGAGACCTAATGTGTCACAATGGAGGTACACAACAAATCAGTACAAATTATAACTAAATGTAGCTTCCTGGTAGGGAAACTGAGACAATGATACTGAAGGATCTATGTTGAGGGTTCAATGTATAAAGACAATGATACTTAAGGATCTATGTTGAGGGTTCAATGTATAAAGACAATGATACTGAACAAGAGCTGTCAGTAGGACAGCGTGCTCGACTTTTTTAGTGCTTGCCAATAAAACAAAACTTTGACAGTTAAGGGCACACAAGACTTTAACCAGGAATTTCTAAGTACAAATCAAGAAAATTTTTCACAGAGTTATCTTCTTTTGCTTACAGATAGGTCTTACGATGGTACATAAGTGCTCCAACTTTCTAAGTAATATCTCAAATGGTTAAGTTAACAAGTGGACAAGAATGAAAATTTTAACTGAGTTTCTAAGTCAAAAAGGGCCATAATTCAAATAAAATCCTTCACAGAATTACCTTCTCCTGCCCATGTTTGGGAATCATGATGGTAAACAAGTATTCCAACTTTCAAATTAATATCTCAAACAGTTCAATCAAAAAGTGGACTGGTACGAAAAACTTAACCAAGATTCTAAGTCGATAAAAGGCCTTAATTTTTAAAACAAATCCCTGACAGAGTTACCTTCTCTTGCGTACAGATGGGGGTAATGATGTGAAATAGCATTAATAGTTTCAAAGCAATATCTCAAAGGGTTAAGACAATAAGTGGATTTTACCCATATTCAATGTATTTTCTAAGTCAAAAAGGGGCATAATTCTGTCAAAAACCTTGACAGAGTTATGTCCTCTTGTCTGTTGATGAAGGTCGTGATGGTAAACAAGTATGGTTAGTTTCAAAGCAATACCTCCAATGGTTTTGAAATAAAATGAGGTGGTACGAAAAACTTAACCAAGCTCAATACACTTTCTAAGTAAAAAAAGGGCCATAATTCTGTCAAAAACATTGACAGAGTTATGTACTCTTGTCTGTAGATGGAGGTTATGATGGTAAACAAGTATGGTAAGTTTCAAAGCCATACCTCTAATACTTTTGAAATAAAGTGGGGTGGTACGAAAAACTTAACCAAGGTGTGACGCCAACGCCGACGCCGGGGCGAGTAGGATAGCTCCCCTTTTCATAGAAAAGTCGAGCTAAAAATATAATGTATAAAGACAATGATACTGAAAAATCTATGTTGAGGGTTCAATGTATAGAGACAATGATACTGAAGGATCTATGTTGAGAGATCAATGTATAAAGACAATGATACTGAAGGATCTATGTTGAGAGATCAATGTATAAAGACAATGATACTGAAAAATCTATGTTGAGGGTTAAATGTATAGAGACAATGATACTGAAGGATCTATGTTGAGGGATCAATGTATAAAGACAATGATACTGAAGGATCTATTTTGAGAGATCAATGTATAAAGACAATGATACTGAAGGATCTATGTTGAGAGATCAATGTATAAAGACAATGATACTGAAGGAGCTATGTTGAGGGTTAAATGTACAGAGACAATGATACTGAAGGATCTATGTTGAGGGTTAAATGTATAAAGACAATGATACTGAAAAATCTATGTTGAGGGTTAAATGTATAAAGACAATGATACTGAAAAATCTATGTTGAGGGTTAAATGTACAGAGACAATGAAACTGAAGGATCTATGTTGAGGGTTAAATGTATAAAGACAATGATACTGAAAAATCTATGTTGAGGGTTAAATGTATAGAGACAATGATACTGAAGGATCTATGTTGAGAGATCAATGTATAAAGACAATGATACTGAAAAATCTATGTTGAGGGTTAAATGTATAGAGACAGTGATACTGAAAAATCTATGTTGAGAGATCAATGTATAAAGACAATGATACTGAAAAATCTATGTTGAGGGTTGAATGTATAGAGACAATGATACTGAAGAATCTATGTTGAGGGATCAATGTATAAAGACAATAATACTGAAAAATCTATGTTGAGGGTTAAATGTATAGAGACAATGATACTGGAGGATCTATGTTGAGAGATCAATGTATAAAGACAATGATACTGAAAAATCTATGTTGAGGGTTAAATGTATAGAGACAATGATACTGAAGGATCTATGTTGAGAGATCAATGTATAAAGACAATGATACTGAAAAATCTATGTTGAGGGATAAATGTATAAAGACAATGATACTGAAGGATCTATGTTGAGAGATCAATGTATAAAGACAATGATACTGAAAAATCTATGTTGAGGGTTAAATGTATAGAGACAATGATACTGAAGGATCTATGTTGAGGGATCAATGTATAAAGACAATGATACTGAAGGATCTATGTTGAGAGTTCAATGTATAAAGACAATGATACTGAAGGATCTATGTTGAGGGTTCAATGTATAAAGACAATGATACTGAAGGATCTATGTTGAGGGTTCAATGCATAAAGATACTGAAGGATCTATGTTGAGGGTTAAATGTATAGAGACAATGATACTGAAGGATCTATGTTGAGGGTTCAATGTATAAAGACAATGATACTGAAGGATCTATGTTGAGAGATCAATGTATAAAGACAATGATACTGAAAAATCTATGTTGAGGGTTAAATGTATAAAGACAATGATACTGAAGGATCTCTGTTGAGGGTTCAATGTATAAAGATACTGAAGGATCTATGTTGAGGGATCAATGTATAAAGATAATGATACTGAAGGATCTATGTTGAGGGTTCAATGTATAAAGACAATGATACTGAAGGATCTATGTTGAGGGTTCAATGTATAAAGATACTGAAGGATCTATGTTGAGGGATCAATGTATAAAGACAATGATACTGAAGGATCTATGTTGAGGGATCAATGTATAAAGACAACGATACTGAAGGATCTATGTTGAGGGTTCAATGTATAAAGACAATGATACTGAAGGATCTATGTTGAGGGATCAATGTATAAAGACAATGATACTGAAGGAGCTATGTTGAGGGATCAATGTATAACTGTTTCAGTTGCACACACACATACTTTTCTGAAATAAACCTTCAATAATGCTGTATCTTGAAATCTGCTGCACTGTTTTGGAAAAGCACAATTTCCTGCAGACACCTGTACAATTTTCTGGAAAATTAACCTCCACTGCCAGCAGTATCTTGGCTCTTACTTTATACATATACTGCAGGCTCTAGTCACACTGTCACTATCTGGAATCTTTTGTATATAAGGCACATAATATTTGTTTATACCTTTTTTATACAAGATTTAATGTCAATTGTTATTTGCTTAATGAAACAGGACACATTCCCTACAAAGGGAAATCCTACCTGTAATAGGAGGAACAGTTTAATTAAAAGTAAATACTGCACAGAATTGAATCTTAAAGTAAATAATAATCTGAGGATTGTTTGAACAAGGCCAATGCAAACTGACATTCCATGCTCTAGCACCTATATTATTCATATGATTTATGCTCCTGCAGAAAAAGAAGTATTAATATATGGGCTCTAAGCTATACTGTCATTTTGTATTGGCCATATATGGGCTCTAAGCTATACTGTCATTTTGTATTGGCCATATATGGGCTCTAAGCTATACTGTCATTTTGTATTGGCCATATATGGGCTCTAAGCTATACTGTCATTTTGTATTGGCCATATATGGGCTCTAAGCTATACTGTCATTTTGTATTGGCCAATGCTGTTATTCCATATTGAAGTAATACTAAACATATACCTTTCTTGAACGCTCACACAATTTATCACATGTATTTTTTATGCTCCTGCAGGAAGGGAAGTATTAACAAAACATATGGGCTCTAAGCTATATGCTGTCATTTTGTATAGAGCAATGCTGTCCATATTGCAGTAATATATAACAGTCTTTGCACTACATAATACCTTACTTCAACAGTAACACAATTTATCACATGTTTATGGTGATGACGTGTTTCCATCAGATGAGCTTCCATATTTCACAGATAGATGATCCTTAATATATCAGTATCACACCTTACATAATAACACCTCTGTTAGCAGACAGCTATCAGACCACAGCCTGCCAGGTTGGTGACAAGACCTGTAAACCGCATCATCACTTTTATTTTAATCCGATAGAATTAAGACATACAACTCTGAAAAACTGGTACAGTATGCCATTTCATTCAAGTCACTTCTCCATGAAAAAAGTGTTTTCTTGCATACCAGATGGGAATATCTGCAGTTTTTACCAGTGCTGGAAAATCTCATTTTACACCCCCCCCCCCCGTGTAAGACGACTTACGTGCTTACTTGTGACGTAACGTTATAAACAATGTGACGTCACGTTATAAACAATGTGACGTCATTTTCCCATACATAACATCTAAAGAATGTTTGTTTTTATATCAAAATGCATCATTTCGGTAAGTTTGTTTTTAAATATCTATTTCAAAGTGCAAGACGGTATGCAAGAAAAAGTTTCTTCCATGAGATACTTGGTTCAGATGGAAATATCGTCACTGGGTACTGTTTCGCGGGAACTCGGCAGAGCCTCGTTCCCGCCAAAACAGTTACCCTCAGTGACGGATATTTCGATCTGAACCTCGTGCTCATATAAGAAACTAATAGTCTGATATCATTTTTATGTTTTACAAATTATCACTTACCTTATATGTCTGTAACATAAACTTTTTATTGAAAAATGAGGGTTCATGTAATAGGAATGTATTCTGTAAATTATGATCAATTTTGCCAGTTTATATAAACATCATTCTTGGTACTTTAAAGAGGCACTCCATACATCTAGCAGATTATATTCTCGAAACATAGATTATGTATTCAATGAATGTAAAATGATAAATAAATACAATTTCAAAGAAGTATGCCTCAGTTTACCACAGTGAATTAATATAGAGGCTTTCTGTAATAAATCACATACACCCATTAATTGTACAACCATAACTTTACATAGATTATTGAATGGTTTACGGTACTGCAGTATATCTTAAACCGCTGATTTTATCGATAATGGCTGGGAATGCTTAGCTGGAACTTTTAAGATTAGTTATAATACTTCAGAATATTTTATTATTTATGTTTTGGAGCTTATTTAGTTTGACATCAGTTATAGGGTATGTCCCTTTAAAGCCCAAAAGTAATTGTAACATCTAAAATGATCATGGACCTTTAACAGCATGACTGTAGCTTAGGCAATCAGAAATATATCAAGTGACATGATAGATCACCTCAACTTTACTTTACATCCCAAAGTCAATGAATGTACCTGTTCTTCCAGCCTCCAACACCAAAGCAAAGCTTTTTCGCTTACATAATTATCTCATTTAATTATTGTTAGGAATAATTAAAAATTATCTCTCAAAAGTTTTGATACAACTAATACTACATTATCAAATCTGATTAATTACACTTTTATCAGCACAACTCCCTTTGTTATTTGAACTTAAAAAAAATCCCCTAATCAAGAAGTCTTGATAATTGTTTGATAGCATTCATTTGCAATAGATCTCTGCCACAAAATGTCTGCACCTATCAATTTAGTTCTTTGCTTACAGACTGATTAATGACAAGCAGCTGAAACCTATACTTAAATTCTAGCTTTATTTATACAATACTAGATAAGCCTCTAAAGTCTTTCTTTATAAAGTATCCATACTGACCAGGCTGACCAGACTTTCCAGTCTAAGTGATATATTATCTCCAGTGTCATTTAAACACATAACCCAATGTGAAAATTAAACCTTTATTCTGTATGATGACTAGCATTACTTTTGCCAGGTGATGAGAAAAAGTGTTGGTTTCTGTAGGAACAGCACTTTCCTCATACCAGCACAGTGGGCAGGTGAGAAGTGGGAAGTAAAACATGATTAAAGGTAAATTAATACCTATATACTGAACTGCATTATCTGAAAGGTTACAATTAATAGAGCTAACCAAACTTCCTGATTAGGCAAACTTGATCAGACTTTCATGCTGATTAGGGTTATAGCTATCAACAGAAAAATGAAAATAGTTGTCCTTGAAAAGAATTGATCTATACAAGGCAATGATGGAAAATAATGAAAGGTGTT
>JAFMSR010001491.1:0-27416 GCA_022818135.1 Saxidomus purpurata
GTTTCATTGAACCACTGACATCTTTCATGGCAAAGAATGAAGTACTTGTTATGAGTGGCATTATTGATACCAACAAAGATCCTGTGGTTAATGTCATTAACTATGGGAATGCACCTACCACTCTTTATAAGAATACTAATATTGGCTTATGTGAATCATACCTTGAAACTGAGAGCATTGCAACTGCACGGGTTGCTCATGTTTGCGAAACTGACAGTGACCCTTTTATTCCTGAGCAGCTTCAAGATCTGTATGACAGAAGTTCAATACATCTTAATGATACTGAAAAGCAAGGACTTATAAAGCTCCTCCATAAATATCGCAACACATTTTCAAAGTCATCTGAAGACATTGGCATTACAAATGTAGTACAACATGCAGTTAATACTAGGGATGCTATCCCAGTACGCCAACCTGCACGTAGGCTTCCGTTAGGTAAACGTACTGTTGAAAAAGAAGAAATAGACAAAATGTTATCCCGCGGTATAATTGAACCATCTTGTAGTGCATGGGCGTCACCTGTAGTTTTAGTTACAAAGAAAGACGGAACACCAAGATTCTGTATTGACTATCGTAAGCTTAATGACCTCACTGTTAAGGACGCATACCCTCTTCCACGCGTTGATGACTGCATAGATGCTTTATCTGGAGCACAGTACTTCAGCTCATTAGATTTAAATAGTGGGTACTGGCAAGTGGGCATGAAGCCAGAAGATAAAGAGAAAACTGCCTTTGCAACAACCATGGGTCTTTTTCAATTTACAGTAATGAGTTTTGGTCTTGCCAATGCGCCTTCAACTTTTGAACGTTTAATGGAAAATGTACTTCGTGGACTCCAATGGGAAGAATGTCTCCTTTATATGGATGACATAATCTGCCCCTGTCAGACAGTAACACAGGGCCTAGAAAGGCTTGACCATATACTTCATCGCTTGAAGGAAGCTAACTTAAAGCTAAAACCGTCTAAATGTTCCTTGTTTCAAAAGAAAGTTAACTTTTTAGGTCATGTAGTATCTGAAAATGGTATCTCAACAGACCCCAGTAAGATTAACGCAGTGAAAAACTGGCAAACTCCTAAAAATGCAAAAGAGGTCAGAAGTTTTCTCGGACTTTGTTCATATTATCGTCGCTTTGTAGAAGGGTTTGCTAAACTTGCACGTCCACTCCATCGATTAACAGAAAAGGCATTCAAATTTGACTGGACAGACGACTGCGAAGAAGCTTTCCAAACTTTGAAAACAGCACTTATTTCGGCTCCAATTCTTGGATACCCTGTTCCAGACAAACAGTTTATACTTGACACAGACGCAAGTGACACAGCAACAGGTGCAGTTCTATCGCAAGTTCAAAATGGCCATGAAGTTGTTATCGCTTACTTGAGTAAGAGTCTTAACAAACATGAGCAAATCTACTGTGTTACGCGTAAAGAATTACTTGCAGTTGTACATGCCTTGAAATCATTTCACCATTACCTTTATGGTCAACCAATACTATTAAGAACTGACAATGCAGCTGTAAGCTGGATGCGAAATCTTAAACAACCTACTGGTAAAGTTGCGCGCTGGTTAGAACTGCTAGGTACTTATAACATAAACGTTAAACACAGACCTGGCTTACAACACCGAAATGCTGATGCATTATCAAGAGCACCATGTACGAGGTGTACTAAACAACAAAGTGGCAATGATGTCAATGACTCTGTTGACTGCATTGCTACAAGTGAACCAGACAATGGCGTAATCACTGACACACCTAGCAACAACTCTGTCCAAGACTCAGCACTTGAAACACTTCAACAACTTGCACGGGTAGTCACATCAAACCCATCCCCACAACATTCACCTTTTGAGGAAACACACATTCTTTTGTCAAGATGGTCACAAACAGAAATAAGTGAACAACAATTAAGTGATCCTCATTTAAAAATTCTTCTTCTGGCTCTCAATCAGTCAAATGATCGTCCACTATGGCAGGATGTTAGCAACTGTTCATCAACTACCAAGACTCTGTGGCGTATGTGGGACCGTCTTTCTGTTGATGGAGGTGTCCTATTTAGGTCATGGGTCGATGATGAACATACAACACGTAAACAGCTTATAGTACCTGAAGCAATGCAAAAAGAAGTTTTTCATTTTATGCATGATTTACCATCTGCTGCACATTTAGGGGCTGATAAAACACTTTCTAAAGTTCGCCAAGATTTTTACTGGCCAGGAATGAAAGATGACATTGAAAGGTTTTGTAAATAATGTTCTCAGTGTGCTTCTCGTAAACCACACAAACCTGTGAAGTCACCATTAGGTCAGATACATGTTTCGCAACCAATGGAAAAGGTTGCATTGGACATCTTTGGTCCTTTACCAAAATCTGAAAATGGCAATGTCTATATTTTAGTTATCTGCGACTGCTTTACACGGTGGACTGAGGCAATACCTTTGCCAAATCAGGAATCAGAAACAATTGCAAAAGCATTTGTCAATGAATTTGTTTCTCGTTTCGGTGTCCCTCTTCAAGTGCATTCTGAGCAAGGCACAAATTTTGTTTCAAAGCTATTCAGCAATATGTGCAGTCTACTACATATCCATCATACAAAATCTACAGCTCTGCACCCTCAAGCTAACGGAACAGTTGAGCGTTTTATGCGCACATTAGCGGCAATGTTAAGCATGTATTGTTCTACAAACCAACGTCAGTGGGATCGCTACCTACCACAAGTAATGATGGCCTATAGGTCATCAGTAAATGCATCCACTGGTAAAACTCCAAATCAAATGGTTTTTGGAAGAAATATAGTCCTCCCCCTTCAGGCATTCATTGGGTTTCTACCTCAGTCAAACCACGCCCAAGTTAATGATGCGACAACATCAGACTACATCACTAGTTTGAAGGATCAGCTGGTTGTGATACATGATCAAGCACACAAGGTCCTGAAAACTAAAATTGAATACAGAAAGAGGCATTATGATCTTACAGCAAAGAATCGAGCATACTCAGTAGGTAATCCAGTATGGCTGCATGACAAACAGCGACGCCCTGGTGTCTGTAGCAAACTTTCACCGCACTGGAAGGGTCCCTTTCTCATTACCAAGAAAATTGATGATTTGGTCTATCTTGTTAAACGATCTCTTAAGTTACCAGCAAAAGCTGTTCATATTGATAGACTGGTGAAATACAACTGTGGGAATGTACCAAAGTGGTTTGCTGCCTACTTGAGTGAAAAGTCACAGTAGAATTTAAGCTTCTCAAGAAATACACGTAGTAGTTGAACTTTAAGTGATGACTTTATTATGAGAATAAAGTGATAGCTCTGTAGTGAGCATATTTTGTGTTGTTTTTTTTTGGAGGCGCCTCCACTGGGTATTGAAAGTGGATTGATCACCCGCTTGCGATATACCTAATTATAGATGTAATTTTGTGTGATATCATTGATGGATATCAGATGTTATTGTGAAATTGAGTAATTGCGAACTCAATATTTTGTGAATTCAACTACGCAGTGTACGCATATTTCTTGATTAGCAGGCAGCAATGCAAATACGAGAGCGCGGACTACTTTGATAATTCAGCCTAAGAGTAACATTGTTATATTTGAATTGATCCTACCTACATCCCAGTCCTTCACCCTATTACATCTTCGAATGAGTTTTGTAATAACATAGACACGCTTTGATGAAATGACTCAATTGATGAAATTTGGAATGTTATTTAGACATCATTGTCTTACCACACATATTTACTCCTTTCAGAAATGAAGTCTGCAGTAGCCACATTCAGCTGTGAAGATTGTCCTGCAGTTTTCAAGACAAAACGAGATCTGCAAAGCCATATACTGAAAGCAAACCACAAGGTGGTACGGATAGTCTGCCCTTGGTGTGTTGAAAGCAAGGTTCGATTTTTCAAGTATGTACAGGACCTCAGACGTCATGTAAAAGGTCAACACCCCATCAACTTTGACCAGCTGCCACCTAGAGCTCTTTCAACAACCAACTGCTTCTACCTCTGCCAGGATCCTAAAACGTATCTGTCTCTTTATGGCTCTTCATCCTTTGACTCACAAGAATCTCTTTTTATTCGCAACATCATAACCAAGTGGACAGCTGGCAGAACTCCGGGACTAACTCACTGGTTGACTGGCTGGAATTTGGCTAAGGGTAATCTTGCTTCATCAGCACCACACAACAGACCTCCAACTACACACCACTCTGGATCTTCCAACAGCAATGTTTCATCTTCTTCATCTACTTTGACTTCTACAACTACCACCAAGACATCTGACTTGAACGCCAACTCACCACAACCATTACCTACTACACGCATTCCAAAGAGGCAACATGAAACCTCAATTGAACTTCAATCCATACATATTTCTGCTGAAGTGAAAGCATATGCATCAACAGACAACAATGAAGTACTTCTCATAAGGCTCAACCCTTCAATCATGCACCATCACAAATACTTAGACGCACTTACAAAAAGAATCAGACATCTCCCATCTACCTTTGTTCCTCCATCTGGCAACTGGAAGCTTCATCTTGACGCCAACATCAAAGAGCGATGTGCTCAAATATTGTCAATTGAACACTCCTTCATTACAACTGTTCTACATCAGCCCGCTGAGCATTTCAAGGCATTACGCACCTCACCAGAACTTCTTCCTCCCACAGAGACTGGGGACAACTTGAAATCACCATTCCCAGATCTTAACAACAACACTGAATCCACTACCGAAACAACAACATCAGCTACTTCTGTGTGTTACAACAGCAAGCCACTACTGGAAAACGAACTTACAACACAGAATTCCATCCTTTCTCCTTCAGCATCAACCCAACTGGATTATGAGTCAGACCAAGAATCTCTTCGCACACCATCGCCAATTACATTACATACTGGAGCTACACCATCTCAACAAGTTGATTCACCGACATATCCAGTGCACAGCCCACCTCCGATGTACGATAATTGTCCAACACCATCTTATAATCCAACAGAAACCACTGCAACTACCACCACCACAACTACCATATCTACACCCCTTACATCATCGTCATCAACAATTTTAGATACGTCAACAGCCAGTCAGTCTGTTACTATAATATCGTCAACAGCAGAATATACACCATCTTCAGCTCTGAATATTCCGAAACCCATCTTCTACAAACCAACACCCATACACAAGACACCATCTGATCTAGCACGAAACCTTCTCAAAACTGGGAGTATGCCTATCTTGCCTCCAGGACGTCGTGACTGGGCAGCAGTACCAGAAGAGAGCATCTCAATCACATCACATCTCAATTGGCCTCCGAAAAACTGGACAACTTTCTCCAATGACCAGAAATTACTAGCCACTGAATACGCCGCTATGCTGCTGGAGCAACAAGACCAATTCCATCCCATTGATAGAAGTTCGCTTTTGGCAAAATACAACTTCCTGATTCTCCCAGCTACAACAGTAAAGAGTACAACAAATCATTCAAAAATGCAAGTCTTCAATTATCTAAATGTAAAGGCAATAGCAGAAGGAGCATCAAGATCCAGTATCCAAGACCAGCTTTCACTTATTAGATGTTTCCTTCCATCACCAACCACAGACTTTCTTCAAAAGATAGCTCATATTCCACTAAGACTAAAAGACTCAACAGCAACTGTATGAACTCAACAACACAACGTCAACTCAACAAAACTTTCACGAACTTTTTCTGAACTCTACAGCAACTCTTTATTAAGGCAACTCATCAACAAGAACTTTAATGAATTCATCATGAACCAAAAACCTAAAAATAAACAGTGAACTTTATTAACTGTAAATCATATACTAAACCATTCCTGGCGAAGTACCTGATGATCATCAACTCAACAATTTTCATATTATTGGTTCAACAATACTACCTTAAATTGTATTGTACTACATGAAATACCGATGTCTACATTGGAACTCTATCGTTTAACCATAATACCGATGTCTACACTGGAACTATATCGTTTAACCATAATGCTGATGTCTACACTGGAACTATATCGTTTAACCATAATACCGATGTCTACACTGGAACTATATCGTTTAACCATAATACCGATGTCTACACTGGAACTATATCGTTTAACCATAATACCGATGTCTACACTGGAACTATAACGTTTAACCATAATACCGATTTCTACACTGGAACTATATCGTTTAACCATAATACCGATGTCTACACTGGAACTATATCGTTTAACCATAATACTGATGTCTATACTGGAAACTCTACAAACTAGTGACATTTATCTGTGACAATATTCTATGATTAAAATAAAAAGTGATTTAATTTGAAAATTTAATGAACTCTTATAGACTTTCGAACTACAGTTTAGCTCTTATTCTTAGATTCACCACAGAAATTACAAATCATGAACAGTTAAATGAAATGTTATTAAGGTATTAAGATGAACATGAACAGAAACTTCGGGATAAGATGTTACATTAAATATTGTAAAGCAAATGAGTAAGTATATCATGTTATTGTCATTATGCATGTTATTTATTTTCAGGTAATAGATACCCAGTTGCATTTTCTCATGTTTGTCATTTTTAAGAATTTTAAGGTTTAAGCTTACCTATTTCAGTAAAGTATATCTAAGGTACTTGCATACCCAGATAATAAGAATTAAATTATTGCTGAAAGTTCTATTTATTGTGCATTTATTAATGTATTTGATGTTTTAACTTAATGACTTATTGCTTTGTAAACTTCAGGTGAAGTTCATTCTTTAAGGTGGGGGAAGTGTAATGACTGTATGGCTATCCGAAATTCACTGTCCGAAAGTTGTCACTTATTTGATTTCAGCTTACCTTGATTTTTAGCGTAAATAAGTCATTACTTTGTTTAATTCCATTTGTAATAATAACTTTGCTTAACACTTGATGTTCTTAGCACAGTTTATATTCACAGAATTGTTGTGTATCATTGTATTTTGCATTTCCAGCATTTATGACACTTGCTGTCAAGTTGAAAATGTCCGCCATGTTTACTATTTTTGTTCCAAAATGCTGTTTTATCTATTTCATGTATAATTATGCATTACAGGGTTGTATTTTAACTGAACGGTTGTTTTAAGTATTATGGAGTAATTCATAATAATAGATTACCATATTCTGGGATACGAGAAGTAAAAGTATTAGGGACTATTTTAGTCACTTGTGCGGAAGAAGCTGGCAAGTTTTTATGTTAGAATATCAGCGTTATTTAATGTCTGTTACAGTTTTAAAGTATATTTTATGCTATTTCCAGTTAAAATGGAACCACTTTGTATTGTTAGTGATTAACTTGGAACATTTTATTAATACTTTAATTTTCTTGTCCATCACAGTGTCCGAGGCCGTATAACTACTGTGCTGGATTGCTGGATGCTGCCAAATTCTGATTGGCTATCAGCTATTTGCCAGCATCCGCACCCTATATAAGTGGCTCAGGTCCAGTAATGGCAGCCAGTTGACAGCTCAGCTCGGAAGCATCTGAAATTTAAGCTTGATCCATCCTTTTTAGAATATTTCACCTTTAGACAGTTTTCTACATTCATAAGTAAACTGGTAAGACCAAGTTTGGTTATTTGAAACTGCAGATCCCTTGTATAGTATTTGACAGCAGTTTGTTTATAAACAAACAGTGTTTATCAAAGTAGTCCCATAGCAACTGGCGAGCATTGCTGGACCTGCCGCGATTTTTAATCACTTTTACGAGACTATCGGTCACTCGGATTATATATTTATGTATGATTATTACAATAATCAAATAATAGATTATTGAAACAACATTGTGTTTGTCTTTTTACTTTTGAAGAGTCTTCAACTAAATAATAAGCCAGGTGGCTTACAATATACAGGTCATGTAAAGCCAAATACCCAGGTATTTGAGTGACGATTACAAGAAAGCACCGCTCCACTATTAACGCGAAAGCTTGAGGTCGTGCAAATCTGTTCTACTAACTATTGGTTTTATCAATTTAAGAGGCACTCCCTAACATATAGGTAAATAAGCGTTTTAAAATAAGATACATTACAGTTAAGCATTCAATAAACAACTAAAAATAATATATCAAGCTATTTTTCGTCATGTTGTTGAGTGTTTGTTGCTTATGTGTGTTTACTTAAAAATGTTGTACAAGATGAAATGTTCGGGGATGGTCACATTGTGATTGAACATCGAGTATTGACTTTTTTTTATTTTGCTTGTTACACGACAATCCCATTTTACTTCTGGCCGAGTATATGTTTGTATACGTGCTTATTAGTTTCACCATCCTCGAGTGAGGAATATATGCGGTAAGAACCCGGCGGAGAATCTGTGCTTAATCTAATTTAATTTATATGTATTTATATATATTAATCGATTGCGAAACAAGTCCTTACAACTTAGATTAAACGCTCTCGAGACCAATTCCAGATAGAATCAACCTCTTAGAGTAAATGTGTTTATGAAGTGCTATACCCTAATTCTATTTCAAATTATCTTAAATTTCGAAAAAATGGTATGAAAACTTGTAATTGTTGTTGTAGTAACCGGTGTTAAATTGTTCAGCGCATCCCATCCTACAGTTATTTGAAATACAAGTAGAAACATGCGAATGTATAGTCATATGCGACACAGGAGTCTAAGAACTACATGTAGTAAATTTGTAACAATGTCCACTGTCACAGTGTTGCTACATGGTTGAAGACTTAGAGCGTCTTACGTCTGTCAAAATGAGTCACAAGTTTATAATACCAACCCAGCTGAATCTTTACTCCATTCGTTTGCCGCATCTCTACTCCATTCGCTTTGCCGAATCTCTACACTATTCGTTTTGCCGAATCTCTTCTCCATTCGTTTTGTCGAATCGCTACTCAATTTGTTTTGCCGAATCTCTACTCTATTCGCTTTGCCAAATCTCTAATCCAATCGTTTTGCCGAATGTCTACTCTATTCGTTTTGTTCAGCCGGTATGAATTGTTGAAAGTATTACTGCGCATTTCTAGAGATTATTACATGGTCGAGCAAGCCATGGCGTAAAATTCGGCCTACAAAGGGCATATCAGTACAAAAGCTTGAGTTTTAGTACCACCATTTTGCGACAGAGAATCAATTATCAACTCATGGCCTATCTCAATTGTTTATTTACGACTGTAATATACATGTACACCTTATTCGAAGTTTAATGCAAATGCAAGAGTTGCCTGTATGGTTATCACACCTAAACACATTTCATTGACTTACTTATCTCTTGATGCATCCTTGAATATTTTGAAAGGTCAAACATAGGAGTTCTTTGTTGTTGTACTTTTTACGCCATTCTCAGTGTTTTCTTGTGTAAACAGTTTTTGGTATTGTCTTTTCTGCTCTTTTCTGTTTTTGTTTCATTTAGAGTTTCGTTTGCTATTCCCTATCTTGTATGCATTTTGAACACTTACATGTACTATACTATGTCTATTTGATACCACTTTGTCTTACTTCAGTAATCTATTGAAAAGCAATTCTTTTGTCTGTCAGACAGCGGCAAATACAAAAAAATGCTCATAGTAATGTCACTATTTTGTGTTATTTTTACGATCCTTCAGCATTATTTCATAGTCAGTAAAAAATAGTTTTTAAGAATATCTACATTAACTGTGTTTATCTATTGATAATTTATATACGAAACACACATACTACTTGTTTAAAGGACTTTGTCAACTATTAACTACGGAACATATAACGTTTTCAAGGATCAATAAAATAATCATATACATTGTATTATTTTCAAATACCACGTGACAGTTTGGACAAATCAGAAACAACTGTATCGTTTCGACTGGTTCAAGTTTGTCTTTTGTCCTATACCACTACCTTTTAATTGATATTGGGTTTACTACCATTTTAAAATAAACTTACAGTATAACAATTAGGTAAAGAGACACATGAACATACATTGTATATTCGTTACTTGATATAAATTCAATGTCGTGTATTTATTTAATAGGCTAGCCAGCTACAAATGGCCAAAAACATGCCCGTCGGTCTGTCTGCACACACTCAGTAGACATTACGGTGGTCTTATGCAAGCATTATGATGTTTGCATGGGATAATTATAACGTCTTTGCAGGGATTAAAATGTCTTGAGAGTCTACTCTAGCCAGGAAATAAGAACAGACATGGGCAATATATATGACATTGTGTCATACTGAGCTGATTATTGGCTTTAAAGTCCCAGGATCTTTTTACTGATATTGTAATTTAAAATAAATACACTGATAGGACACTGTTCTATTCACTCTAAAACAATGTTGACATATCATGTTGTATTCAAGTGGCTTTTTCAAGAAAAAGTGTTGCAAGGAAGCCCTTTTCATCATTTGCAATATCATTAAAAACTACTGCTCTATATTTCGTACATGTACGTCGATTTATAAGGTAAAGCAATGCATATATTTGGTACAAATAAAGGTCATTTTCGAAGGTAAGACGTCGTTCCTAGTAACATATGAGCTACTTGTAAATGAGTTTCACGGGCTTTAAATTATACAGTTAATAATATTATCTTTATGCATTAACTCCAAACAATAAACAGTGGGTCAGAATAGGTGAAATATTTCTATTTTATTATTTACCACAGCGATCATTTATTGCAATCACTGTATAAACAGTCGTATAAGATTGGAATTTTGGAGTTCATTTTCTGCTTTCGTGTCTTCTTATACTTGCTGTTGTATATATTGATTTATTTGTATTTGATTTATTTTCAACTGCAAAACAAATCGCATAAACAAAATTTTGGCTTTACAACTTCAGAGAATAGACATGCAATGTGCATTTGTTACAACGAGATCGTGTATTGTAATGTAGTTAAAAATGTTCAAATAAGAAAACAATAAGATCCAATCACTTTATTGAAGTTTGAACCACATTTATCCATGCAATATTACAGAGTAAACACACACGACCGGCGCCACAAAATAAGATTTGAACGTGTTATAACACTAAATAACAATTAATAAAAAATAATTATATAAAATTAACACAATCTTCAATGAAGTGATGCTTTCTGAAGATACCGCATACTTCCGAGAGATGGCATTAACTTTTCAATAAACGATAGATAGGATACAGAATTTTAGTTAAAAGTTACTTGTGATGTTTTGAATGTTATTATATTAGCTACTGCTTTCATTATTGTTATAGTCTCGACTTTATTTAGGTTTTGATACTTTAATAATTTTCGATAATGAAAATGAGGTCCTAGATCTATATATATTTCGGTCTAAGAAATGCCTTTATTTTGAGCTCTCATAAAATAAACCCATGAACATTTTAATACCGATACGGAATACCGTTTGCTTGGAGTATTCAAAACGAAAGTTAATACAAAATGCTTTGGTAAAATGTCTTTTTTAAAACAGCGAATGGCCAAAGCGCGCTTTTTATAATTCTATTATGAAGTGCATACATACAAAACTCATTTTCCCCGGTAATTATTACGATGATAGAACGGAATAAAGCACATGTATTTTGTAAGGAGTGAATTCTTAGCATAAGACCCATTCATTAATTTCTTATCCATATAAAATAAATGATTGTACTGTATTTCATTATGCTTATGGTCTTAATATTACATGATTTTTTGTTCAAAATGGTACTGAGCGTCCCTAGCCTTTTTATCAAATATCAAAGGACTGAAGAACTACTTTTGCTCAAAAAGGTTTTTAAGGAAAATTTTTTATTTTTTTAATTAAAAAAAAAAAAACTCTTTACACTTTTTAAAAAAAAAATAAAAAAAAAAAAAAAAAATAAAAAAACCCCCTCTTTTTTTTTTTTAAAATTTTTTTAAAAAAAAAAAAAAAAAAAAAAAAAAAAAAAAAAAAAAAAAAATCGACTATCAACATACTGTGTATGCAGCATTCATACAAAGATAATGTCGCATAAGCAGAATAGCTGTTTGCACCGTGACCGGTGATGTTATTTTAGTTTCACACACTTTTGTTTTTTGCTGTACGTAGTTTTATATCTTCTGGTATTTCAGGCCAGTCACCGTAGTACCATCATTTGCATCTGCTATAATGTCATTTGATGGGGATATTGAAGAAAGCTTCAAATCGTTATCAGACGATTCTTGTTTGCCTTTTGTCGTCCCTTTGGTAAACACTAAGTCGGCATGTGTGAATCTGTAATTCGAATTAAACAATACTGATTTCAAGTTATACACCATCCATTCTGTTAAGCATTGATTCAAGCTTAGATACTGTAATAGCTATATTGTAAACATTTGCAATTACAAATAAACATCAAATAAATAATGTAACGAATGTGTTTTATGTATAAATGTTTATGATAATCATAATCACTCATTAAAACATTTCTTACGACACAAATTTAAGTAACATAATTTTCAAAACAATACGTTTTAATCGTATCGTCAAAACACATTAAAGGACAGCAAACTAAATGATTTCAGTATTTAATGACACATTCATTGTAGTTTTGTTAAATATTTGTCCTGCAGATGGTTTAAGGGCCTTGTGACCTTTGTAAATAATCTTTAAAAAAATGGACAGTTCCTACATGTATAAGAGTAATGTCCGTATATTTGTTCGTTAACATTTAACTGTATGACACTGGATTAAAGGAATATTGAACTGTTGCGTAGGAAGAGAGCGGAAATTATATTTAAATCCCATCTTTGATTTGTTGTGTTCAGTTCATTGTTTACAGCTAATATAGACGATTAGACCTTAGAATCTGCCTAGAGCTAAACCTCTTATATCGCTTGTTTCTTTTCCTTTGAATTTATAGCGGATGCACAGGAATTGTATTATTTATTTACTTCATCAAATCCAAATAAACTTGTCTGAACGGAAGGACGCAATATGTTTTCTTCGTAATGTACATACAACTGTCCTCACATAATCAAGACAAATCTCAGAGTACAAAAGTCAAGTAGTTTTGCATACTTACTTATATCTTCTGCATCCGAACAAGACAATGGCGACGACAAGAATGGCGCAGGCAAAGCCAGCAGTGATCCCAATCCAATGGAACTAAACATTAATTAAAAGAAAAGAATGATAAATAATGTAATCGGGAACATTGCTTAATAATTGTTATATGTTTAATGGCTGTATCCATGGGCAATTGCTGTTTGAAAAAAACAAATGAGATATTTCTATACGAGAAAACAAGTATAAAACAAGACATATCACTTAATGTGAAATACCCCCAAAAGACCGCTATATCAACTGAAGTAGTTCGATGTTACAGAATACCTTGCAAAAATTGAGTTTCATGGTTCTTGTTGTACTTAACCAGCATATGTAATTGTAATTTGTCAAAATGATAGAACCAGTTGTGTTCTTGTAACAATATTTTGTTTTCGTTTGGTGCACATATAAGGGATAACCCAGTTTATTGTCCACTTCTTAAGGCGAATGTACGGGCAATGAGCATCACCTCTTCAGCCTTACAATGTCCACATGCAAGCATACATTTATAATAGTTACAATTATACAATAAACATTACATAATGATTGATAATGTTTCACATCGGATTAAATTTTTTAAGTTTTATCACATTATCTTTTGATATTATTGTAGCATCATCATTCAACATTCAGTACTTCTTGCACGAAAATCCAGAAAACGAAAAATACGAATCGAAAACTGAACCAAGTTTGTACAAATGTGAATATCCTACAATAGTTGTATTCGTTTTAATACGTCTAGGCTTTCTTTATTCAATTGATATCTGGCTAAATAACTTTGATAGATAAAATTATCGATTTTTCGAAAGTAGATAGTGTGATTACCTTATTCGAAAATTTTTGTTTATGTCTATATTTCCATATTCAATAAAATTTTGTTTCAAAGTGTTGAACGTACTGTTGCCTAATGCAATAAGGGCGAAATCAAGTAGTTGATGAACCTTTAATGGCTGGAAGAACTGATTTTATAATGCCTTTTTATGAACACCCTTATTGGAATTTCACTTTTTCGCATTCCCAGAAAAGATGTTTCAAATGTCTCTTTATATTTGCAAAGTTGCATTAAACCATTATAAGCCTGTCATTTAGGACAATTCATGTATCCGATGCAAAAATAACATTGTAAATAATCTCCTTGAAAATATTTTGTCCTTGTAACGCAGCATTCTTTTATAAATCTTTGACCAAACCGAATTCCAATTTAGATGTAAATTGAATTGGACAATGTAATCCATCTCAGTATCTATGTTGACCTTGTATGAAGTTGTAATTGAATGTGCATGCAGTATTTTTAAAGTTATCCTCAAGGCTATTGATTAACGTGGTAACAAAGGGACATAACTTTGTAATTAGTCTAATTTGAAGTTGTGGTTCTTATTTATATTTTACTTCCATCATATATCTTGACCATGTGTATGAAGTTGTTTTGAATTCCAACCAGTAGTTTTCAAGTTATGCTTCGGACAAGGAAAATGCAACGGACCGACCGAACGCCCGCCCGACCGACCGATCAACCAACCACCGGGTGACTCCTATATACCCTTCCCATAACTGCGTTAACTGGGTTTAATTTTCTAATGCAGGAAAATCACTTGAAGAATAACTAAAAGAAGAACCTGCTTGACATAGCCTAACCATTCGATCAAGGCAAACCAATTAAATGGTGCACTTTAAAGGGTGAATAAAAATTCATAACTGCAAACATGTATTTCCACTCGTAAGTGAAGTTTGAAGTTGAAGCTAGAAAATTTGTTGAACTAAAGCTAGTGTTGCTGAACACAGTAACAAAGGTATTACGCGTCATCGAAGTGCAATGCTGAAAATATGTGCATAGCCCTCTTGATAATGAGGCATTTTATGAAGTTTCACTGATTTCTAACAAAACCCTAGACTAGAATCCGCACTAGAGCTACATGTTTATATATTATATGTACAAATAATGGAATAGCCATAACTCAGTGTGAGCATGCCTGCAATATGAGCATCGCCTCTTGTTAAGTAGGCCTAAGATTAATTAGAAATCACCTCTTGTTAAGAAGGCATATGAACCATTTTATCTATGATTGACTAACCCTATGAAATAGTAATTGAACTTGAATGTGGTAATCATATATGCAATATCCTTTTGATATTATTACGAAGTTTATCGGTATCAAGACGTAGTTCCTTGGTTCCTGGAAAAACCGACAAATTATACATAAGTGCTATAAACACTGTTTGAATACAATCATCCAGCCAAAACAATTTAGCTTGTAAAATGTGCAAGTATCATCCTTGCAATTGTTTGTAATATGCGCTTCCTACAAAAATTATTTGATTTCCAGCCTTTGATTATTGGGATGTAGCACAGACATGAAAGTGCATGAACAAGTAACCAAAGAAACAATAACTCCATGAAAATTAAATGAACTGAAAAGTGCGTATAATATGCTAATCTGCTCTTGATAGTTAAGTAGTTTATGAAGTTTCATTTGAGTTCAGGTCAGTTGTTCCTGAGATATGGCCCGGACGAGAATGTGTAACGTGCGATGGCGGACGGAAAGACGGTTGGAGATTATCATCATCCCCTTCCCTACGACGGGGAGATAATGTACCTACAGGAAATAAGTATCACTAAAAGTGATAAAAACTCCCACATTCCGCCTTGACACAGTCATTCTGTCTTTTTGCTAGTCTTTTCAACTAACTTATATACAGTAAAGAATTCCAATAAAGCCTCCATCTGGTATACCTTGAAAACCATCCTCCCGAATAATGAGCTCGTCCACTGAAATTAGAAAAAAAAATAACAAAGAAAAACCCCCCCCCCAAAAACACCCCCCCACTATTTGAAGTGTCCGAGACAACAAATCACCAGTTATAAGATTTTTTATTCATTTTATTTGCTTCATGCTTTCATAAACATGACGGTTATACAGTTTTACATTATATTTCCAGTCTAATGAAGATTATCTTGTAGCTCTAAACTTATTACTAGTTACCTGTACAGTCGCCTATGTTTGTAGATAGTATCCCTGTTGTGCTTTTTCCTGCAGGGCATTTGATACAGTCTGATTGTCCAACCAAATGCTGATAAGTTCCAACGGGGCAAGGCTTGCAATAGTCTGTATAGAGGAATGATCCCTGTCCACATGGAACTGTAAGTGTTTAGATCACTACTTTTTTTACGTTTACAATGTAATTTTAAAAACGATTTTGCCTAGAATCATCACTGAATGTGAAGAATACCATCCACGACACCGCACTTACGTAGTATATAAAATTTATATAACATTTGATTATTTAGTTATTGGACAATGCACGTCTAGGCATGGTGCTTATCACTTCTGTAAAGTATCATTAAATTATGACCAGGGGTTTTGGAGATTAAGAGCGTACAATGTTTTATTAACCCCCTGTGACCTTGACCTATTGACCCGATATATGGACCATGCACAACTAGGCATGGTGCTTATTACTTTTGAATATCAATAAAGTTTGACCAGGGATTAATAAGATTGAGAGTGTACACATATTTACTATATCAAGCCCCTGTGGCCTTAACCTGAAGCATGGACATTGCCCACTGTGAAGTACCATTAAATTCTTACAAGGATTTAAAAAAAAACATCGTCAACATCGAGCCCCAATGCTTTTGACCTTTGGCCTACTGACCCAAAACATATAGACAGTGCACAACTAGGCATCATACTTATCATTTCTGTGAAGTATCATGAAATTTTGACCAGGGTTTTGGTGATTTAGCGTCCACAATATTTTACTATCTCGAGCCCCTGTGACCTTGACCTTTGACCAACTGACCAAAACATATAGAAATGCACAACTCGGCTGAATACTTATCACCTTTTTGAAGTGGACTGTATCATAAAATTGTAACCTGGGGTTTTGGAGATTTAGTGTCCACAAGATTCCGTCCACAGATGGACGAACAGACAGACGGACAATCAGACAAGCTGAACCAAGTTTACCCCCTCACACTATGTGTACGAAGATGAAATAAACAACGGAAAATAATTGGATTCTGCAACCAACACCAATATTCACATTAAGACATACCGCAATAAATTCTGACGCTTATTTCTCCCGGTCTACAATCAACTTTTCCAGAGATATCGGTCAGGTTACTGTCTATCTCAAATTCATCATCACGAATTGCTATTGTTAGTTCCCCACTGTCTGAAGCATTTTGGATATATTGGAACGCTGCCTGAAGGTCATTCATCGCCTCAGTTGTGTCGTCTAAAATATAAAAAGCTCAATTTAAAAATGTTTCGTTAACGTTTCCATGAAGATTTTATATGAGACGCTTTGTGATAAATCCCTCCAACAAGAAGTCACAAAAGACTTATGACTCAAACCGTCCCAATTACAACAAGCAAATTTAGAGAATTTATACCTTCGCTAAATAAAGCAAATATCCGAAAAAGAACAACTGGAAAGTGTACATTGGTCTGTCTGTTTCATCGCTGATGTGATATCTTTTTTCTTCAAGTTACAGTGATAAAGAACTTAATTGTTGTAAGTTAAATCAAATTTGTACTACTACTTTCGGACAACAAGATAGCACTACATCCCGCTAATGGCCTCATTTCTGTAAACATCCAAATTTTCCGTTGTTAGAAATACAAAGTTGATTATTTGTGCCAAACAAAATCATATTCTGACAAACCTTTGCAGCAAGAGCAAGCTTTTTTAAAACTTCACCCCCAAGTGGGTTCTCATTTTTGAGCGGTTATTCTTTTTTCTGGTTCATACTATAATAGAACACAGTTGTTGTAAGCTAAATTAAATCAGTACAAAAGAAATAAGTTACTAAGAAGAACATCTAAGAAAGCGCTACACCCCCTTAAGGGAACGGACGGACTACGGACAACGCCAAAACAAAATTCCTTCGCCTTTGCCGGGGGCGGGGGTAATAAAAGTGTTTACCTTCAGTTGGACTTGCTGTAATCTGTAACCTAAATCCAGCTGTCTCTACAGCACGTGTCTGACGATCTTCACTATCACAGCCGATGACATCTACATAACTCAAGTTGCAAGCTTGTCTCAGTAAACACGTAACGTTCGATAACATAAATTTCACAGCCGTATTTATTTTTTTCCGGACGCTGTTTACTTCTTCATCTGATGAACAGTACAGATCCCGGTAGCGTGCTGAGTACAAAACATTTAGTGTTTCAGGAGTTTGTATTTCTGAAAAAGGACGGTAGAATATACTAGTATGTATTAATTTATTTTGCTTTAATTACATAACATGTTTAGACATTTGTTTCAGGAGAATGATTTCTCAATAAAAGTTCTCATATAAGTTTGCCCCCCTGGCAGCCGTGAAATGAAATCACTGATGAGTCCGAAAAAACGTTTGTAAAACAAAGTCTGGTATTGGACAAGCTAATTCAGTGAATTTATATCCCTCGCCGCTGAATTGAGCATATCACTGGAAAAAAAATTGGTAAGTGTATTTTTTTCAGTAAAATTTCACCAACCCACTGGGTCCTCATCGCCGAGGGAATATCCGTTTTCTCCAAGTTACAGTCATAAAGAACTTAATTGTTGTTAGTTAAATTAAATCAGTACACAATAGCTTCAGAAAACTAGAATACTTAAGTGTCTATATCAAATATGTAAGCAAAGCACTACATCACCTTAAGGGCCTAATTGCTATAAATTTCCATCGTCAAAATCTACCACGTTGATAATACTTGTGCCAGTCATAATTATAGTTAGACAAGCCTTCTCAGAACCATTTATAAAATTTAACAACCCCACTGGGGCCTAATCTTAGGGGTTATTCTTTTTTCTGCATCTTGCAGTCATACAGGACTCATTTGTTGCAAGTTACGTTAAGTCAGTGCTGTTAGTTTCACAAAACAAATCTTTAGTCTTTATATGGAATATGTAACGATCACATACAGGAAGCCTCCATTTTAAAATTGGGTCATGATCTGAACTATATTCATAGAGGTCCACTACACAATGATACATTCTTTATAGATAAGTTCTGGTCCTTTAGATTAGACAAGATTGTTTAAATACTTGCCTTCTTAAGCCTCTGTGAAATCAAGTGACCTACACCACAGGGCAGGATCAATTTTCACCCGGTTTCATGATTTGAACAATTTTGGTAGAGGTCCTCTGGGCAAAGGTACATGCAAAATATCTAAGCTCAAGGCTATGAGGTTTCAGCGAAGATTTTATATTATAGAAACCTATGTGAATTCAAGTGACCACTTGCCATGTTCAGTTTCGACCCGAGGAGTCATAATTTGAACACACTTGATAGAGGTTAACTAGGCTATGCTACACGCCAATAACTTAAGCTGAAGGCCTTGTGGTTTCAGAGAAGATTTTAAAGTTTTATCTATAAAAGCCTATGTCTAATCAAGTGACCCCCGTACGTGGTCAATTTTGACCCATTATGCATAATTTGAAGAACACTGGTTGAAGTCTACTAGTCAATGCTACATGCTAATTATCTAAGCTTTCGGCCTAGTGTTATCAGAAGATTTCTAAAGTTTTACCTATATATGCCTCTGTAAAATCTAGTAACTCCACGGTCTGACTCCACGGTGTGGCATGAATTTTGACCAGGGGTTAATAGGAGATTGTACATGTCCACTAGACAATGTTACATGTCAGATATCTAAGCTCTGCGCTTTCCGTTATTTGGGAAGAATATTTTCAAATGTTTTCCTTCCGTCGCCGTGAAAATCAGAGTTTTGCATGGACAGAAATGATTTGAAAAACCACGATAGAGCTCCTTGCAAAAAACATTCTTGAATTCACTCTGGCATTTTGAATCGAAAGAGCTAAAAATCTATTTTCCCTACGGGATTTGGATCGGATGTAGGGAGGTGATGAACGGATTGATTCCAGAAAAAGTGATCATTAGATCATTTGAGCCAATCATAATTAAATTTTGATAACCGGTTTCAGAAAAATATAACTATAAAGGTTTTTCTTTTATTCAATATACACAATGTTTCAGAAAAAAAATAAAAAGGCAATAACTCTTGAGATACTTTGACAATCTTGACAAAAGCTGTACGCGGTATATACGTATTTCAAGTTTCGTGAATTCTATCCATTGGATGTTTATTAATGGCTCCGGACGGAATCGCAATATAACTTAATATATCAGTAGGTTATTATTTTAACGAATATGTTGCATGATCATACCAACACACGTAGGTAAACGCCTTTCGGGATTTTTCGCAGTTTGATAATTCCATTCCTGGAATGTTTCAGGTCCACAATAATACAGCGGTAGGGGTTCTATATCAAAGTCAAAACCTTCATCGCACGAAACGGTACAGTTGATAGCTTCTGTGTCATTGAAACAGTCCAAAGATCCGTTTAGTGGAGGGAAAATCCTAGAGCATACTGTAAATAATAATGATGAGCTATACATGCTGCTTCAGATGCAAATAAGACGTCAAAGAAAGTGTTTAACTTGATTTACTAAATATAAAGTATGTAACGGTTGTAATTATAATAAGCCCTGAATACACTATTGTTTACTATCGTATTTATGTCGTACATTCAAAAAATTATATCAATAATTGTATAATTTAGAATGTTTTCTTCTTAAATGAAACACCTGGACAGTCTGAATTGTTGCAGTCTTTGTAATCAAATGTTTCTCCAGCACAGTCTTCTCCTCCATTGTCAGGTGTTGGGCTGTTGCATAATCTCATCCGGGTCATCTCGCCGTTCCCACAAGTTGTAGTACATTCAGACCAGTTTCCCCACTCACTCCAACCACCATCCACTTGATTTATGTAAAATGTTAAGACTTTATAGTTTGCGTAGTTTGCTATTTATTAATAAATCTACAAACAATCATAAATATAAAACATAAAAATACACAACTAACGAAACACTTAAGGTGATTAAAAAGTGAACTGTTTTGACATGAATATTTCATTAATAACGCCGAGTCCAGCTGCATGGAAAAAGATTTTTCAATTATCGATTACATTGTATGTTATTTCTAATGAGAATGTGAAGATACTATTATTAATTATTAAATTTGAGAAATTTATTATTACAAAAGCACGAGTACAAATGGCGCGAAACACAGGCTATTTAGCCATTATAATAGTTTACTGTTATTTCAATATTATTAGTTGAACTTACCCATTTTAATTTCACAGTATTGTCCAGTATATTCATCTGGGCACAAGCAAGTATAGTTTGCAGCCCCATCAACACATGTAGCATTGTTTATACAGATATTAACATCACAATCATCTATGTTGACGCCACATTGCGTACCAATGTATCCTTTGTCGCACAAACATCTAAACCCATGCAGGGCGTCACTACACGAACCGTGTAAACAGGGTGAGGATACACAATTGTCGAAGTCTACAATTAAGAGAATATCTCGTAGATCTAGTTTGATCACATGAACAATGAAACGAAATGTATAATTATAAAACAACATACCATCACACTGGCTAGGAAAGTGCATGTATGCTCCCGTTATGTTAGCCTCTTCAAACTTCTTCCACGATATGATGTCTCCAACATTACTTGAAAAGCATCGTTGTTGGTAGTCAGTATTGCGTTTTCCACGCCACATGCTGAATTTTGAGATACTCCCATCTGACCCTTTCCCTGTAAAAGGGAAACAAAATAAGCATACATGTGGGTAGTCCTGACTGAAAACAGTCACAGTGTCGAAAATTTGAACTTAATCATTGGTCTTGACATATTGTGTTTACTAGTTATATCATTTACTTTAGAAAGTAAATAAATTTCTTCAAGTTTAAATTTATCTGATTTTTATCAAAATGATATACAGTAATTTGCATAATGATCGCCAGTAATATTCTAGAAAAAACAACAATAAAACAGTGAATGTTTCAGCTCCATATAAGTGCATGTATATACATTTTTGTATTTGTGTAAAATCGATTTAAACTTAAAAGTTAGATATCAGCGTTAATTGTGGTGTTAAATAGCCTGACAGTTTTCTCAAGATATTATACATTTAATGTTATACAAGCATTTTGAAATTATAATGGCAAACAATTTAAGATCAACAAACTGAAAGATATTACAGATACGTACACGATCATCATTTTAGCTTTTAGAAGTACCGTCAATTAACTAAAGGTTATGTTTTTATTTAAATTAAAACATAACTAGAAATATTGTATTCAAGCCTTCATGTATCACCTTACCAACCTAATACACTTTCTGACATTCCATTTAGTGACTCAATTTACCTGCTAAAATTGAAAGCTTTTTCAAGACCATGTTGGTACAACTCCCAGCGTGCGTAATTATTGGTACATGTAACGGCATTCCGTCCATTGTCATGACAATGTCACATGCAGATCCACTATAGAGTGTAACATGATGCCATCGAGAGTCTGGCATCTCTAAATTGACGTCTCTTTCCATCCTGTAATTGCACGCAAAAGAAATAAAGCAAATATTTCTGCGTTAAAACTGCAATACTGATATCCGACATGCTGCAATTGCGTATTATATTTAGTTATACTTTCCATGCATTCACCTTTTTCACTTATTCGTGCCGACAGATTATTTACAGTTCTCTAGGGATCCTTTTACCATACGTTGCTATTTTAATCCACATATTTAAACCTAGCGCACACTGCGAAGATGCATTAAATCACGAATAATAATTTGGATCATCAAAGCTGATATGCTGTAAATAGCTGTGAGAGAACTACGCACTTGGTCGTTTCTCATTATATATTACTTAAATCAATATCTCTGTATAACATAGTCCACCGTATTACATTGATGAAACAAATCTCAATCATAATAGAACTAAAACAGATATTTTAATTACATGTTTTGCCGTTTCACTTTTGTGAGGTTATTCCAGGACCAAATTACATGTTCCTCCTCATTTGAAAATTTGACACTTAGTGAGGTGTTCCAAACTTCTGTAGTTGCACTTCGATACCAGAACGCTAATGTGAAATCTTTTACTTTGACGCTCTTTGCTAGAGTTACTTGTATGTCAGAATGGTCTTCCTGTATGACATCAATGTCGAATTCTGAACAAAGAAAACACGTGATAAATCTACAGAATAAAATCTTATGAAAGGGCGAATTTTGAGTAGCTTGTCGTCTAATACATAACGAAATGGAGATTTCAAGCGCAGTACAAAACTACAAAGGCCTAACAAAACGTAGCATAACATGAATCAAATTTCACAAACTTGATAAAAACGCAAACATTGACGTCATTTTATGACGTTATAACGGATCGCGTGTCAAAAGTCCTTATTGTAAAATCAATAACAATTGATTTCCTTCTTTGTTTAACTTTTTTGATAGTATTTTGAAAAATATATTGTTTAAGGCTGCATATATGTTTCCTGCATGTGGTGTCAAATTGCAGGAGACCAGCGTATCAATGTTCGAACATATAAAGCTTATTTTGTAAGATGTTAAGTTACAAAAATAGCTAAAAACATGTGGCAATTATCTCTTTTTTTGGTTATGGTCTTTGAACACTAAGTTGTTGCCTTTTTCGTTCTTTTAGTAAAAAGAAACAAATTACAAACCGAACGAAGTCAGAATACAAATATTGATGATAAGGGTTATATATTTACAAAATGTAGATAATAATATGTATTTTAAGTGACGATTCTTTCATCTAAGCTTTACAACAAAGATTCAAAATTTGTAGCAAACATTATTTTCTAGACTTAATCTTACCTTCGCATTCAGATGCAGATGCTGAACCAAATGTCAGTGTTGATTTAGTTCCCCTACATGTCCGACAAAACGTCTGACCATATGAAGGCTGGTACTCGCCTTGTTCACATGGTGAACAAGGTAAAAGTCCATCCTGCGAATAGCTACCTGGTTGGCACGCATCTGCATTGAAACAGGTCTTTTCATAACATTAGTTTACACTAAACATCTTCTGCATTAGTTTAAAAAATATAATACAAACGCACCTACCAAGAAAATATTTGATAACGTAATTTCAACAAAATGCAATATACGTGCATGTTCATTACCTAAAGTATTAATCAACCCGTTCTGCAACTTCAGTTTAAATTATGGTTAAATACCTTGACATTCGTTCATGAATTTTGCTCCGACGGTCTGCGTTGTAGTGCCCACTGGGCAACGGATACATTTCATCTGCGCAACTTTATCTTGATAATTTCCTTTCCTACATGCTACACATTCTGCCTGATTAGATGTCTTTGTATAAAATGTACCTTCTGGACAATCAACTGAAAACATTGAAAATATTTTATTAACTTTACAAGAAAAACTCAAATACAGGAGAGCCTACGTCACATAGTCAGCAAAAGAAATAATTGAGGTTATACCAATGTGCTATCGCCCATAATGTATTCCTAACTCAAGGATAAATACATACACGGCTAACTTTGTGAAAGTACATGCGTTTAGGAATTCGTTAAGCAGGATGTATAGCTGGAAATCATAGACTGATCAAATGTACCCGATGTGCAAAGACCCTATGTACCACAGACATTCAACGTTATTTATTACATCAGTTGCAAGTTACAGAATGTCAGAATTGATAACAAAATACTCTGTCACCTACAAACGAAATTGAAACATAGGCGTAGCAGACAAAATATACTTCATATCCAATTTAAATGCGAAAATACGGGGATCGCACAAACATGTATCCTTCATGTATAAAGAATGTGCTATGTTATCAAATGGAAGACAAGTTCTGTTAAAAAACATACTGCAATTCCATGTTTGTTCAGACTTCACTGCACCTTCGGGACAGTGTATCTGTAGACCTTTACTTTGCATTTGTTTCAAATCAACAGTTCCGTTGCCAAAGATGCTGTCCACATTCGCAATCAGAATACTTTTCATATTTGTAACAAGTGATTCGTATCTTGCTTCCAGGTACATATTTTCATAAGAAGTGCTAGTCATGGGGAAATGCATAGTCAATTCAAGAATGTTTCTTGGTTTGCTTTCATTTGATGTGCTCCGCTTCTTTCGATCTGATTTGCCACAATCGATCTGAAAATTGTAAACAAACTAAATGACCAAAGTTAAAAAAATCACATTGACTACAGTGCAATATAAAAGATAGTTTAAGTAACATGCTTATCAAATACACGAAACAACAAAACGAACCGCATTTTCGTTACTTTGCTATGTAGGTGACAAGTTTTTGGTGGCCCCCCCGAAATTAAAGATTCACATTATTTGAAACTGAATGTACCCGAGTATCATCATGTATTGATTTCGAACGTATTAATACTGATATTATCAAACTCGCAATAGTCTTGTTATTGTTATTCTTGTTAATATGATGAGCTTCAACATTAAGGCAATTTTATAATGCTATTGCTGTATTGCGTTGTCAAAGATACATGTATGAATTGAAGACCTCTGCTTGTAAATTGTTAAGTTTAAAGTTATCTATTTTACATCAAATGTTTTCAACAGTCTTGCGACTAATAGCAGTGCCTCGACTTTTGTGACCGCATCTACCTCACCTGATATCACATGTTATCAAAAGACAGACCTTAATTTTCATAATCGCGTTGCACCGTGCTGACTATCATTTCGTACCTGGACATTCTTCGCATTACAGTCGCTTACATCTGCACATGCTTCTGGCTGAAACAAACTTCCGTTCATGGCAGTTATAAAGTTATTTGCTATTTGCAGTTGTGTCTCGGGATTGTTACAATCGCCTAAGTATTTATATAATGCTGCAACTGCATATGTATCTCGTTCTCCACGCTGTCTTACCGCTGAAATAGAGATGAAATATGAGAAATAACTTTGAGGAACATGCACGTCACTGAAGAATAGTGATAGTTTGTTGGTAACGGCAGTAATTGTTTAGCTACAGTTTTGTTACATTGTATTACCACGAATGTAGAACGGATAAGAAATTTCGTTTCACGGATGGTAAAAGTAGTTATGTTTTAAAATGTTTTAACTGAAGAAAATGCATTAATATAGCCTGATTTGTTTTCTGAAGAAGTTTTAAGGTTTCGTTTTTTACTAGATTTGGCTTATTACATTGTACACCTAAAAGTATCAAAAAACTGTTTCCTTTACCTCCACATGTTTTGATGTTTGGAAGAGGGGCGGACCAACCTCCATCAGAACTACATACATACAATGTTTTCAAACTGACACTAGACATTTCCGTCCCTTTTTTACATTTTATTTGGCAATACTCTCCGCCTTCCCAGTTGTCACATGCAACTGCACCGTTTTCGGTGGTGTCATAGTAACGCATTGCCTTCCATCTTAAAACGAAATCAAAATGAATATCATATAAGGATGATATTTCATACATCTTTGACATTTAGATCTGCATCACCAGAGAGAAAGGAGACGTTTACTGCCAAATAAGTACATCGATTGTACGTATATGTTGGACGAAGTCTCCTATATCACAATACCATATCAACAAGAACGGCCAAAACTTATTATCTATCTAACATGGTACTATTAATTGTTCTTTTACTCTAGCACTTTCTAAAACAGTTTTAAACATACATTGATATTAAATGCAAGGTCCGAGAATCGACCCAATAGATGAAATGACTCTGGAACTGAGCTTGTAAGATAATAACTATTGTGTCAAATTTGCAACTATTTTTATGCTTGAATGATTGATAGGGGCATGTTAATTTGCACTATAAAGACAACATGTATTTATGTTCTTACTTTTGCAAATTGTCTGCTGACCTCCTTCCCAATTCCAGCAACCAAACAAACCGTCCGGACTTTTGTTGCACACGACATAGTTTGAACCACTTAAAATCTTCCCGGGATCGCATGAGATGTTACAGCTTGCACCGCTTCGGTAACCGCCCGGACAATTTATCAGAACAAATGGCGTCGGATACAGTTTTGGACATCTTATTTCTACAATATTGGTCGTGCTAACAAAGTAGTACAATTTATATGATGGCCTAGTAGTTATTTCTTTGCTTTCATTTAACGTTTCTGTAATGCTTTCTTAAGTCAATGGCAAGTACATGTACTAGTATCTCTTCCTATTGGCAAGCATTTGAAAATAAAAATGTTCGCAATTTCTTACGATTAGTTACTCTTAGGTAAGAATTAATGACTAAATATAGTAGTAAATTGAATTACGTACATGCGGTCGAATTTTCTGACACACAGACGAATGGGCCTTGCGGACGGCCATGATCAAAAACTGTACATGCCTACAACATCCAAAATAGTAGCGCTTCAAACAATCTTCATCTAGCTAGTTTACATTAAATCATGCCTAAAAGGTTTTCACCTCGAACAATGACATAAAATGAACAGTCATGTATTGCCTGATTCCCGGCATCATCTCCAGCACCATATTTCACTTTATATGGTCCAGCTGGTAATCTTGTCCCAGGAGGCTCTCCACGGATAAGGTATGTCTTGGCTTTCTTACTATTGTCATCAACTTTTGGTGGT
>JAFMSR010001492.1:0-27349 GCA_022818135.1 Saxidomus purpurata
TTTTTAAAAAACTTTTTTTAAAAACCACAACCCCATTGGATTTGTATTGGCATGAGGTACACTGGATTTTTTTTACGTGTCTGTTTCTATAACACAAAATGAGATTGATTTACAGAGTCTAGGCTTCCAGATAGAATACTATAGTATGTTTTCATGCTCAAATTGTTTTAACTTTTACCCGGCTGGAGAAAAGTTATTCTGCCATGGGAACCAGTGCAGATCATGATCAACTTATAGATCCATGTGATCTGGTCATGATCTGCACTGTTTGTTGGTCAGTCAGCAAATATTTAGCAAACACCCCTTTTAACCAGTAATGGCACTGTCCAAAGTGAAAGATGGGCAGGTCTATTTTAGAAAGGCAGGGTAAAGGGTTAGTTAAAGAAGCAGAATACTGCTCAATGTTGATAGATATTTTGTAAACTCATACTCTAGACTTATTGTGTAGCTTTTTAGGTCATAAGTCAAAATGTCATTTGATGTTGTCAACTTTTTTTTTAGGATTACAAAATGATACTTTGGTTAATTTGTGTTTTGTAAATTCATCAATAGTTGTTATTTCCCAGTTTATATAAACAGTGTATTGTATGAAATAGTATTGAATATTGAGGTTATTATATGGTTATCTAAACTTACAAAACATGAGGCTGGGCTGAGCATTACATCCCTACCGTTTATTGCGGTATACTACCGGAAGTCAAAGAGAAAAATAATCTCATGCAGGGAGGTGCCATTCTACCATAAATTAGCAATTATGATCAAATTGACCTTTAACCTAGAATGTAAACAAATTATTGACTGGTTTTCCAATCTGTGCAAACTAATTTATCAATATTGATTGAAGCAAATTTTATAAAGGTTCGTCCATAAGAATTGTTGCTTTTTGTAAGACCTCTAATTTATCAATATCGCCACCAAGTTAATTTTATGCCAGTCAGAGCTTCCATGTGCTACCTGTTGTTGTTAATGGCATTTTGTGTGTGTCAGTTTTTCACACATTTTATGATGGGGATTATAAAATTTAATTGGTGTCTGTACCTATCAGGGGTCATTACACAATTGATATGGCTAAGCAACCAGAGTGGTGAATCCTTGTCCATAAAATTAATTAATAACTTGGACAAAAGGTACAAAACAAGGCATGAAAATAAGATAATCGTCTTAATTCGATTTTCATTTTCTTTTCACGATATAAAAATTCATGATTACCAAGCTAATATTTTAGATATATTTTTATTTCCTATATGCATATTTTTAAATCCTACTTTCATGTTACAGATAATTATATTGTGAACAGAAAGTGAAAGTAGATTTTAAAAAACGCTATGATTTAATACAGATGTTTGAAGCAGCTTTTCATTGCCATTAATTTTGTGACTATTATTTTGAAACACATGTACGCGCTTTAGCAACTGACAGTTGATGAGGAGCTTCTTTTCTTGAAATACATCATGTCCAAATGATACTGCACTATTAGACATGCTTAAAGTATTTCTAATTTTCAAGCTCAAAAGAGTTAAAGGTCATATAAAACTATATGAAGGAGTTACTGCTCTTGCTCGTCTTCAGTTACTGTATGTGGTCTCGATGCAACTGGACTGAAAGTGTTTTTTACAGCTCATTTGTAAGGAATATTCCTTCAACTTACAAGCATCACTTATAATTGCGGTAGCCATATATGAGAAGGAAAACTGATAACTTTCATTACTCGATCCCATTTGTAGCCAGGTTGACTGAGGCAGGTGTGCAATTGCCGAAGGACACATCGTCCCTTCAGTGCAACACGGTCTTCTCCTTCTTTTTTAAGGTGTTACAACCTTGTCTTTTCATGTGGCCTGACAGGGGATCGGGCCCAGGTCCCTTGGGTTACCACTTTAGACTATTACCACCCTGTTTCTCAATAAACAACTACATTAAATTTTATCCGGTCTGAGCTTGAAGGTTTGAAAGGGAAAACATTTAGTTGAGCTTTAATGCTGATGAACCTTCTCAGTCTCCTTGTGTTCAGTTTTCTATTTTCATGTTTGTTCAAAAATGAAAATGTTACCCATTATAAAACTTCAGGATGGACATTATATGTTTCCATTCATTTCTAATTAATGTTTTTCTTAATATTCAAAAATGTTTCTTTGATCTATTTTTTGTTCTATTTTTTAGCTCACCTGAGCAAAAAGTGCTCATGGTGAACTATTGTGATAGCCTGGGGTCCGTCTTTCTGCAGTCCATCTACATTTAACCTTGTGTATACAATAGAGGCTGCAGTTTTCACAGAATCATCATGAAACTTGATCAGAATGATTGCTTTGATAAAATCTGGGTCATCTCGGGTTAAAAATGAGGTCACCAAGTCAAATTAAAGAAAATCCTTGTGTATGCAGTAGAGGTTGTATTTTTCATTAGATCTTTGTGAAACTTTGTCAAAATTTATGTCTTGATAAAATCTAGGTCAGGTTTGAATGTGAGTCATCTGAGGTAAAAAACTTGGTCACCCAGTCAAATCGTAGAAAAACTTTGCATACGTTTTAGAGGCTGCACTTTTTACTGGAACTTCATAAAATTTGGTCAAAATGGTTATCTTGATAAAATTGAGGTCAGGTTTGGATATATCTGCCTCCAAACTAGGTCACCAGGTCAAATCATGGAAAATTTTTGTGTATACATACAACCAAAATCCATGGGGTCACTTGATTTTACATATGCTTATATAGTAAAGACTTTAGTATCTTCTTCTCAAAAGCTGCAAGACCTAGAACATAGATATTTGGTGTTAGCTTTTAGTTAATATATTTATTTTAGCTCGATTGTGAAGAAAGCTAGTAGTTATCTCTACCCCCTAAACCAGTACTGGTGTCAAAGTAGGGTCATGACCCCAGTGTGGGTCAACCCGCAATCGGTGACGGACACCTTAACCTCTCACCCCGTCTCTTAGCTTTGTCATAATAGGACTCTACTAAAGTAGCATGTGGTAAAACTTGAAAAACCCCCTCTCTGGTTTTCATATAGGCTTATAGAAAAACTTAAAAATTTGAAACCCAAGTCTTTAGCTTAGATATTTAGTATGTAGCAATGTCTAGTTGGCCTCTACCAAGTGTGTTGGTCCAAAATTGATCCTGCTGGGGGGTTGTTTTACATAAATTGTATATAGGAAAAACTTTTTTAAAAACTACTTCTCCAAGCCCACAAGGCCTTGAGCTTAGATACAATGTATTAGTTTGGGTGTCGATAGTCGATACTATCGACTTATCGCCTTGTATCGACCCGATAGTCATGTCCAGCATTTACAATCGAACATCGCCGAAGTTGGACGCATTGACTTTTCTCGATAGTTTTTTTTTCTTTTTGATGCGTTTTCTAATTAGTTGTTTTCCTTTGCCATAAACGTATGTTTCATTTAAACTCTTTTTGGACATTTCTGTTCTAAAGTGTTGTCGTCTTACCACCATCAATCCATGATTCCCATAGTGAAACTTTTAATGATGCTATCTGTTCAAAAATGGTAGCATTTAATTAGTAACATTATTCGACTGAATTCAAGTTATTACAGGTATTGTCACAAATTGAATCAACTTGGTAAGAATATAGTATGTAATAATGAAACTATAACTATTGATGTACTGATAGCTTTACACACTACATATGAAGTATATATCATTCTCTAGTATCTGATCATCTTACTAAGTAAGTTAAAATCATGCCACCAGGGATCAAAATTTTCCTGCTGGGGTTACTTGGTATAGGAAAAACTTAAAAAATATAAATCTTTTTATTGAAAACCACAAGGTCTAGAGCTTGAATATTTTATTGTATAGCATTGTCTAGATGACTACCAAGATTGTTCAAATTTTGTTCCTGAGGTTAATATTGGCCCTGCTCTTGTAGTCGCTTTACTTTACATAGACTTATATAGGAAAACCTTTAAAAATTTTCCTCTCCAAAACCACAAGGCCTAGAGCTTAAATATTTGGTATGTAGCATTTTCTAGTGAAGTGTGTTTATATCATGCCCCAGTGGATCAAAATTGACTTTGCTCTCGGGGTCCCTTGCCTGTATGTAGACAGTTACAGGAAATATTTATCTTCCAATGATTCCCTATAGCAATCATCAACTTACTTAGCAACCACTGGCTTCCTTAGCAGCCAGTGACTTCCTAAGCAAGTTGTCTTCCCCTAGCAATGAGTGACTTCCTTGGGAACCAGTGAGTCCCCTTAGCAACCAGTGACTCCCTTAGCAACCAGTCACTTTACCTTGCAACAAGACACTTCCTTAGCAACAATTTAGTGTCCTAGCAACCATTGAGTTCTCCTACCAACACATGACTAACATGGCAACCACTGTCTACCTTAGTTACCAGTGACTTCCTTAGCAACCAGTGCCTTCCCCTAGCAACAAGTGACTTCCTTAGTAACCAGTGACTTCCTTGGCAATAGTTTAGTTCCCTAAGAACCAATGAGTTCCCCTAGCAACCAGTCACTTCCTTAGCAACCGTTGATTGGCCCTGGCATACAGTTAGTTTTATCAGCCAATGACTTCTTAAGCAACCAGTGACTTTCCCTAGCAACAGGTGACTTTCTTTAGCAAAAAACTGACATCCTTAGGTAAGTGCACTGGTAATCAGGTGAGCGATATAGGGCTATCATGGCCCTCTTGTTTGGGTTCAGAATTTTTATCTAGTCTTCTGTTACCTCTTTAGCTAAAAATCAAATATGTTCTAGTCGAGCTGTTGTAACCACCTGCCATAAATGAAAAGAAATGTCTAAAAGTATTCTATAATGAAGCACTAATTCTTCATGCTCTAGTTGATGTGTAAAATGTCACTAAGTGTTTATGTGCTTTTTAGAAAAAAAGTACCTAGTTGGTACAATATGAATATTTACAAGACTTAGTGCAATTTATTTGTTTGGTATTTATCTAACGCACATTCCCTTTCGATTTTCTAGCTATTACTTTTCCTCAGTTTGTTGGTAAAGTTATGTTACTGTTCAAAATGGCCACATTACAACATGGGAAAATGAAAGATGTTCTTGAAAATGTAAGAAATGTGTTATACTTAGTTACTTCTCTAGTTCAGTGATAGAAATGAAAACATACCCAACAAATTTGATGGATTTTTAATATTGACTTGGATAGCTGGAAAAGGTTTTAATCGGGTTTTTTTCTCTTACTATATTGTATTGAATAAAATGAATTGATATTCAGTTTTTGGCTGGGATAGCCGGAAAAGATTGTTGTCTTTTTTTTCCCCGCTATATTCAATAGGAATTAAAACTGTTACACAGGTTCAAGGTGTTTGATTGTATTCCATATTACATGTATTTATTGTTTTAAGGAGTAAAACCTGCGTTAAATGTCTTTCTTAAGATTTTAATGGCCATTTTTAACAGGGATATAACTTAAGTACATTATAGATGAACCCTTTAAACGATAGGTTATATATCAATAAATCCAGTGAGCTATGTTTACTTCACATTTATAGGAATACAACCCTAAATGCATAAGAGAAAATGGGAGTCACACCTGAGTCACAAAATTGGTACCAGTACCTGTTATGTTGTGCAGTATTATTACTTAGAACTATTTTGTTTGGACTTAATTTTTCTCATGTTCATGGCAAACATTTGGTATTCTGTTTCGAAAATGGCGGTTTGAGTTTAAGAGTGAAGAGCCATATAGATCTACTGCCAAATTACCAATTCAAGTCATGTACTGAATATTAACACTTGCTACTGGCAAGTGATTCTATCTTTGTGGCAAGTGTAGACTATGATCAGCCCACACTGCAGTACAAGAACAATTATTGGTACTGTGCAAATTGACATTGCACATGTCCATGTAGCAAAATCAGCAAAAGTTGCGGCGAATTATATTTGGGCAGCTTGCGATGCTCAAAATATTTTATGCACAACAGGATAATAATCTTTGTTCACATCTGCGGAAAAAAAATGGTGTGACATCCTTGAAGACGAGGGTGTGACATCTGCAATACTCCATATATATTTTTACAATGTGACAGAATATTAAAATGTGAATGACCAGTGATATTTTGAAACAACTGACAGTTATATATTTATTTTTTCAGTAAATCCTGTGTTGTGGAGATATGTTGTTGTGATTTTATAATTTTTGATGTTTACAGTGTTAACAAACATTAACTCTGTAACAGCATAATATAGGAAATAAAGACTAAAATACTGATGTGGTTGCTGCTTTGTTTTTTAGCTCACCTAAGCATTCAGTGCTCAAGATGAGCTTTCAAGATCACTTGGTGTCCATCGGTTGTCTGTAGTCCGTCCACACTTAACAATGTGTATGCAATAGAAGCTACATTTTTTGTTGGATCCTCATGAAACTTGGTCAGAATGAGTGTCCTGATAAAATCTAGGTAGAGTTTGAATATGGGTCACCTGGGGTCAAACATTAGTTCACCAGGTCAAATCATAGAAAAACCTTGTGTATGCAATAAAGGCTGCACTTTTCATTGTATCTTCGTGAAATGTTTTGTCAGAATGAATGTCTTGATGAAATTTAGGTCCAGTTTGAAAATGGTCCATTTAGGATCAGAAACTAGGTAACTGGCAAATCAAAGGAAAGACTTGACACTCTGTGGGCAAAATTTGACCCCCCAATCATAAAAATTGGTCTGAATGATTGTCTCAATTATTATCTCAGGCCTGGTTCTTAACTGGGTCACATGGGGTCAAAAACTATCTCACAAAGTCAAATCAATTAAAACCTTGTTAACACTATAGAGGTCACATTTGATACTTTAGTACCCAATTTGCATGGAAATAGGTTAAAATGTTTGGCTTGGTGTTTTTAATCTGGATCAGCTGGCAAATATAAATAAAAGCTTGGGAACACATAGAGCACATTTTGCATTCAATATCAGAATATTTTTCTTGATGAGTGATATAGGGCCATGATAGCCCTCTTGTTTCTTTAACATTCCGTGATGTCAATTTTAATTGGTTTTGGCTTTGTTATTTGCCTTACTTCCTTTCAATTTCATATCTTGAACTGATTAACCAGATTGACAGGGTACTGAGCGGATACATTAAGTACAAATATACAAATTGTAAACCTAAGTTGCACTTTGACCCAAAGTTGTGACCTTGACCTTTGAGTTGCAAGCATCAGTGTTGTGCATGGCACATCCCCGATTCATTAAACAGCTTTCTGAACAGTGTGGAATCTAATTAAACAAAACTTTGAAATACTTGTAAGAGATGCACTAAGCGGGAGTGCAGTGAAAGCCTTTGTAATCTTAAATAGAGGGAAACAATTCCTACAAACTGAAGAGATATGAAATGTTGTGTTACTGTCATTGCATTAACATGAATTAAATTGTTATGCCACACCGTGCAGACAATGGGAAGGGTGATTTATTCTTCGACAAAGACCTGTCGCTCCACTCATCAAGACGTTTGACAACAGTTTTATTGGCAATGTATAATAACTAATCATGTACACAGCAGAGTTACTGCCCTTGAAATGATTAATTCGAGAGATTATCATTCACATTTGGCTTAGCTGCTTCAATTTTACGCTGTTATAAATCCCAGTTTGTGATCTATAACGCAGCAAAACTGAATTATTGAAGAACTAGTCATTATACAGTAAGTAACAAGATCTAAAAAGATTTGTCCGAACTTTAAATTAATGCTTTTGGTAATAGCACACAGTTACGGAAAGTAAAATCCGCGAAATTCATTGCTAAAGAAATTTCAAAACAAATACAATGTGTAACTCCACCGCCTTGTATTATATACATGCAGTTGTACGGGATGCGTCATATCACTCTTTGATCAGGTATAAAACACTATGATTTGTTTAGAAAGAATATGTCATAGCTAGATATTTGTTTCAGATAAAAGCGTTGGTCTGGATTTTGAAAAAAAAGACGTTTTTTACAACATTCCATCAAATGATTGAACTTTTGGCTGATACAGGTCAAGTTTCGAACCTAATGTACCATTACACTTCTTACGGTATATAAAATTTCAAACAATGTCTTACCCCACCTATCAAGTACATTTGTAAATACATTTTCAGGGTATGTCGCCACCCATGCATGAAGTTTAAATTTACGTTTCATATCATTTTGCACAACAAATTTATAAATAACATTCTATATGTATCTTTTGTTATAACCCGCTTGGTGTGGTTTTTGAAGATGAGTCAGTGTAAAATACAGAAGATTTGGGGATAGTAAAATAGTGTTATAATATGTATATACATGTATACACAACATTAAAGTGTATATCTTACAAATGAAACACTTGGTATTAAGTACATTTTTTATAAGTTGTTGACACTCTTCCGGATTAATTCAGTAAGTGTACAAAACACGGGTCAGTACGGAAAACTATTTTGTTACAGTCATTTAACAGGATACCAACCATGGAATACAAGTCTATGGCTTCTGATTTACAAGCAAGTAAGTGTCTGTCTTTGTCATAGATTCAGAGACGGTCGGCATTTAAACAAAGCTAACCAGTACCTGAATGAAATTGTTTGTGTATGTGCTTTTTGGGTCCACCATCCTCGTTCGAGGCTTAAAGCGGTACGACCCGTTCTGAACGAAAGCACGAAACACTCTTATTTATCTTGTGTTAAAAGTACGGCCACTGTACTGGCGCTCTGGTTAGGCAGCCGCGTCCCTATCTGCCATTGGAACCTTTGTTCTATAAACAGTGAGTTTAATTCGCTATGGTGGGCAATTGCGTCATAACGAAAGGACAAACCTTTTCTAGGTTTGCGATTACTAGTACTAAGAAATGATAGCTGTTAATTAGACATCAGTAATAATTTAATCGTGATATTGAAAAGGGTACATTAGTGCGACTACAAGATACTAATAAAGTGGGTTCTTAGTCCTCGATATTTTAATCAAGTGTGTATATGTTTTACTTTGTGTGCTCATTCACTATAGTCTAGTCTATTTCAGAGGTATTGGGAGACTTGTTACCCCCTCCCCCCCCCCCCCCCCCCCCCCCCCCCCCCCCCCCCCCCCCCCCCCCCCCCCCCCCTTACAGCATTTCGTTTTACAATTAACTGCGCAAAGTTTGCCAAGCGGCCCTAATTGCTCATAGTTAACACCTACCCCCCGTTAAATGTTTAAAATTATCTTTTAATTCGAACGTACCTTTAATTGTTCAAAAAATTCCACTGTCTGAACATGGCGTATTGTGCAGATTGTAATCAGACTGCGCGGAAGTGTTCGCTGATCATGGTCTGCATTGGTCGCATAGGCAGAACCATTTGCCGCTAGACGGGTTAGGGGTATAATGTCTGGATTAACTGATTGTGACGCGTGACTCATGTAGAATAGTTTGATTTCTGTTTCAGACGCGTCAGGCGGATTACTCGGAAGTCTCAAAGGGCTGGATGACATAGACGTAGACACGATATGCAGGTAATTGACAGCTGATTTAATTCTCGATTCGCACTATTCTTAAAAGAATTAAAAGTAACTTCTGGTAGATAATGGATTAAAACTGTAACAGAAGTATTTAACGATTAAGGTTGAAATATATGCCCACCACCAGTATTTTATACAACACATCCTTTCTTAATAACGAAAGGGTCAATATAGCCCTATATTGCTCACCTTGCTACCATTGGCTGTAATTCAAGGTCATCAATAGCAGAAAAGGTCAATTTTGACCCGGGGGTCCTGATTTAAACAATCTTCGTAGAGGTCCACAATATAATGCTATACAATGTATTCCAAATATCTAAGCCAAGAAGATTTTTTAAGTTTTCCCTATATAAGCCTATGTTAAATCAAGTAACCCATGGGCAGGGTCAACTTTGACCTGGCGGTCATGATTTGAACAATCTTGGTAGAGGTAAACTAGGCATTGATACATGCCAAATATCTAAGTTATAGGTCCTGTGGCTTCAGAGATGAAGATTTTTAAAGTTTTTCTTAGAAGTCTATGTAAAATCACCAGTGACACCCAAGGCTGGGCCAGTTTCATCCCGGGGTAATGATTTGAGCAATCTTGGTAGAGGTCCACTAGGCAATGCTAAATGCCAAATATCTAAGCTAAAGGTCTTGTGGTTTCAGATATAAAGATTTTTTCCAATATAAGCCTATGTAAAAACAAGTGACCCCTAGACAGGGTCAGTTTTGACCTGGGGTCATAATTTGAACAATCTTGGTAGAGGTCCCCTAGGCAATACCACATGCCAAATATCAAAGCTCTGGACCTTCCTGTTCTTGGGAAGATTTTTTAAAGTTTTTCCTAGAGTTCTCTATGAAGCGTGATTTTTTAACAACTATGATAGGATTTCATGCAATGAATGTCCCTCCCAAGTATTATCTCTTTATTGGCCCAGCGGTTTTAGAGGAGATGTCGTTTGAAGGTAAAGTGAAAGGGCGACGTACAACGGATCCCGGACGATCCTAATAGCTCACTCTGGCACTTGAGCCAGATGAGCTAAAAATCTGGGGATTATGAATTTGCACGTGCAAGACGTGGGCCCTCACGTGCATGTGCTGATGAATTGACATTCTTCTCTCTGTTAATAAGTTATTGGCATTCCCATCGTCGGTGTCCTACTTTGACACGGGCATTTTGGCGCCATTCGATTTAAAACAGTAATGTTACAAATAAAATTTCCCTCATACATGTATATTTTGAGCAGGAGTGCCGATTTCGTAGTTCGTCACGTGATCACACCCGCCGTAGAGGCTACAATCGCCGCCTACATGAGAAACTGTACATCCGACTCCGAGCATATTATCTCAGACCAATGGTCACTCTGCACAACGGGACATGACTTCAATTGCGATGATGTGTATATATGTAAGTGTAGCGTAAACCCATTCTTTCTTGAGCCAACTTAAATTCACGGTTTGCATGTGTGAAAGACATTTGCTCAGAACAAATTTCATTCTTAAAATAACTTCATTATTTCTTAAGCAGTGTACGCAGTTAGCTGTACATGTACGAAGAAAGTTTAATTCATGCAAAGAAAAACAGCAGTTAAACTAATTACACAAGAGTTGCACAAAACTATCGACTGATTGCACGGAGACGAGTCTTATTAATGGTATTCAAATCTTCCAGTAAGTTCTGCAAGCGGGCGCCCTCTCTAAAAAAACAAGGTTCCGTAAAAAACCATGTGATTTTCATTTTATTGAAACTTATATTTCCAGACAGCAGCCAATGTAAAGCCAGGCGTGACTCCTGCGTCTACACAACCACCAGTGAGTTGTATTGTTATTCCATTGTTTATCCGGTGTATTGTGTATTTTCTCAAAGTGAAAAGTAATCAATCCATGTAAAATTTCCAACCATAAAAAAATTACAAAGGTAGTTGTTTTATCAATTTGATGAATCTCAGACAAACCAGCCCGTGACAGGGAATGTGAACACAATATTGTAAAAGCTAATGTTACAGTTCTAGTCTCTTCAGTTTTACACATCTGTTTTCAGCTGCAAAGCCGGGGACCATGGAGCGACTGATGGACGACAGTGCAGGTGTACTTCTGCTTGTGGGTCTCGTGCTAATTGGGATCCTTCTAGGGGTTGCGTCAACAGTCGCAGTTTGTCTCATGTGTCCTCAAACACACAGGTAAATTAACTGTTTTCAAACTGTTTTCAAAATAGCTAGAGTATTATTTATAAGTATGAATGTACTCAAAATAAAACGTTAACAGTTAAAGAATGTTACAATGGAGCAGAACGAACTACATGTACATGTATTAATTAATTTTTACACGACGATAAATTAAAGTGGAATTATGCACATTTTTTTCAAGTAAAATTCCAGCTGAAATAGGTGTGTGTAAAAAGGGTAGAGGGAATAACAGCTCTTAACCCAATACACCAAACTCTTCCTGCTACCAGTACGAAATAATAACTTTCCAAATATTACTTTTATTTTGACTGGGAGAGTCAATTTAAAAAAAATAACAATTGCATGCAGGAGTTGCATCCCTTCCACTACACTGCCGAAATCTCTACCAACAACAACTTAAAACAAGGGAGATCACTGTGAAGAAAGGAACTATTGTTTAATTAGTCCATTATTTTATTTCTAAAGCACCAACTTCAAATACTAATGCGGCATTACCATTAGTTTAACACATTTAAATGCACAGCAACCGAAAATTGCATTTATAAAACTATCACCAAAATATGCGCATGATGTCACTTTAACTTTTATGATTTGATACAATTAACATTGTAATAGGATCAAGGTTTTTTACTACTTTACGGCATTTCCTTGCATACGTAGCATCAAGATGCATTGGAAACAGCAATGGAGACAGGACTTACAAGATCTCCTGGGCATTTATCCTTACATATTTTTTTTAAAATAAGCTGAAAGTGGAGGGACATTCACTGAATATTGTTCATGTATATCTTTATATATATTTTTAAGTCCGACATTGTAGATAACTGTCTTTTGTTCGTTTTAGATGGGCAAACTCAAAGTTGCGAAATACTGCTGAAAGTGAGAAGAAAGCGCGGGAATCTGTTGTCAGCGATTACTACACGGCCATTGACGAAAGACACGTACATTATTATTTTCTTTACTTGTGATCTTAGATTGCTTGTTATTTCATATGCCTTTTGTGGTATATTTGTTACATGGCATATTATTTATTAAATGCAGTACGATACACTGGATCAGCTAATGGCGATGCTAAATCGGACAGTGCGTCGATCTTCAAAACCTGGGTTCGCAGGTTCGATTCCTATCAGCTGAGAGTTTGAACAGAGATATTCGGGTACGAGTACCGAGAAGTTGTTCCGAAGCGTAGCTAATATAAAACAAAATACCTTAAAATCACACTGAAGACCTTGAGTCACCATACATTATTGCAACATGTGAAAAAACTGCCAACTAAAACATATGCTTTATCATGTTTATGTCTCTGACTAATGCATTAATCAAGTTCGTTTTCAGTGTTTTATTTTCTTTTCAGAACAATGTTACGTTACAATTACGGCCTGTAAAACCAAGGGTCTCCGATTCCTCAACTTATTCGGAAACGCGCGAACAGGTTCATCCGTCTGCTCCACGTGATTTTGAAAATTCCACGTATACAGACAGTGGTGCATATTCTATTACAAGTGCAACCCGTGCACAACATCCGGAAGATCAGCCAAGCACATCACAAGAAAACCCGTATGCACCGGTAGAAACTTACGAACCATTGAGTAGGAACGATCCACATAAACAAAGTCATAACTACGCACATATTGATGCCAAGTCTCCAGACTCACCCTGCTCACCGGACGCTGAACATTCCTATTTTGTTTTAGAAAAAAGCACTTGAACATTACCATGCAGTCATGTTTTAGTTCGACAAGTAAACATCGCTAATAACACATACAATGCTGTACCACGGACCTGTACCATATCCTCAACAAAATTCCTAACGGTCGTTTTAGTATTTTTTTTCTAATAATGCATGTATTCACACAAAATTTCACCCATTTTGAACTGGTATGGCGATTATTGTTTTTCCGCTCGCGATGAAAGTATTGATTATACATTTGACCATTATAGCACGTTTTGCACGTGCGGGGCTGAACCTTTTTGCACAAATTATGAGTGACCGTGATTGTATGTGTATATAGGTCCGTGGCTGTACTGACGTATAACCATGGTAAAAGGAATATATGCATCATTTTGGTGCATATCTCAGATTTTTTTTACATCATTAGTCCAGCGCTCTGTCAATTTGATATACATAATGTATGTTACAAGTACAGTGACTAATTTCAGATACCCGTCTGCATTATCTTGCATAATATGTATTCTTCAACTGATAGTCATGAGCTAAAAAAAGGTTATGTAATAAAAAGAAAATTCGGTATTTAGCATTGATCATTTATTTTATACAAATATACAGATCATTGAGATAGCACATAGAGACAATTTGCTGATTAATTCATTGAACAAAATCCATTCTACTTGGTAAGAAATCTCATAAATATACACCTAAAATTGTATCAAGAGTTCAGTCTCTCACACCCTACCACACGTGATCTTTTTGAGATGTTAAATTACTTTTCAACAGGGCCATCATTTAGGATAAAATGGTCTGACCGAATTCTGTTTCCAGTATCGAAGATCAGTGACTGCTGCAAAATGTTCATCAATAGGAAACTGCCACCGTATATTTTCAATTTCTGATCTCGATAATATTGCTTCTCATTTTTCGTCCAGTTTCATTCTTTATAATGCAATATCAATTTGTCCAGTCAAAATATAGTTGCGAAACCCCTAAAAACTACATTTTATCCAATGATGTTAACAAAATTTGATGTAACAGGATGTGAGAAACTAGACTACATTTTTTATTTGGTCAGTACATAGATGTGATTTCATATGTAATACTGATACTACTACTGTTTAATTATTGGATCAAGCACATTTTTGGTACTAAATGAATGTTGCAAAAACAGAAATATGGTGTTATGAAATCCGCCTGAGATACATACATGTAGGTATGAGTGTGGAAATTACTTACATGGAAAGTGAAAGAGTAAAAGAGTAAAAGAGAGATGATATAAACAAAATTTATCAGTAAAAAATGACTAGCATCTTCTGTGTACATGTATTATGTACATGTATGTTCTTACCGTACAACACAGTCAACACCAAATACATGTTATAACAACAAAAATACATACGATATACAGCGAACTTCTTGACATTGTGCCAAAATGTTCATTCAAAACATTTATTTTCCTGAACACTGGAAATTGTACAACATATGAATAACTCTTGGCATCTGTACTATGCTGAAAAATTCATACTTTTAGTTACAAGATCCTAATTGTTGAGGACTTTTAGAATTCCTGGGGAGAAAAATGTTTGTATTTCCCTGAATCTTTACAGTAATGAATTTGTTGGTCACAAAAAAACTTTCTAGCATTTCTATGCTAAAGCGACAAAAATAGAATTTCTTCATTATCAAAGTATTACCGTATTAGTCACATGTAAGTGACGAAAGCATGAACATGTATAACTTTTTCTACAATAATAGCTATTTTCATTATTTGTGTTGTCAGTTTAAGTAGAAACAAGGGATGTGACTTTTTTCATAAACATCAACTTTCACAACCCATAGTTCTTTGTTTCTAGCTGCTCTTTTATAAATCCATGTGTCTAAAATGAAAATGTGCTACAGAAACTGAGATAATGTCATAATTAAACAATTATGAAATTGAGCCCTGCAGTATGAAAGCCAACGTTAGGCCTTTGCAACCAGTATGCACATCCGTTCAGTCCAGTATGAATCAACAATGGTTCCATATTCACCACAGGTATCCTAGCTAACAATATAGTGATTGTAAATAGTAGTTCACCAAAGTATAAATTCTTCTTTCCCAATCTTTTGACAACTACTGTTCACATAAAAACAACAAATATTCCTGTAGCAGGACTCATGCAGAGCTCTTTAATCACGTAAAAAAAATCAGTAAGTCAAAAAATCAATAATCAAGTTAAAAGTGTATGTGATATGTAAAATAAATTTGCCTACATGGAAATTTTCTTTTAATATCTGTACACAATGTACATGTCCAGTATATGTAAGAGAAATTTTGTACTGCATCTCTAAACTACACGTATATAACCAGAAAGAAATGTCCTTATTTGAACAAATACTTGAAATGTAACACTAATTTAAAAGCTAAAATAGCCTGTAAAAAATGTCTATGTGTAGCTACATTTTCGGCTGTGCCTAGAAATGTGTTTCTGTGCAGAAATGACATAATCTACTCTATATAAATAAAACACAGTATACTCCTAAATTTTACATGATAAAAAGGTTTTGGTGCATGACCTAAATGAAACAATACTGAACGGTACAATAAAAAGTATAAACAAAGAAAAAGTTATTAATTATGTACAAAAAAAGGGTGAAAGTTACTAGCACTTTTGTTACGCAAGACAATTTGAGGGAGATCAGGCAAAAACACTATTATTGAAAAAATTTAGAAAGTTTTCCACTTCCTGGTTTACTGTAGTATTGTTCTGACTTGCAAATGAACATGCTGACCAAATCTGGGCAGCTCAGTCTGAATGCAGTCATGACCTTATGAACCTCGACTCTGCTTAATTTAAACAAGAGGGCCAAACAATCACAAAATACCCCTGTCTGGGAGGTATAACTCAGTATCTGGCAGTTCATCAGTTCATAGGTATTGTAAAACCTGCATGAACTATAAAGCCAACAACTTTTTTCTCTAATTCAAAGGCCATAATCAATATGTGCCTTGGGTGATCTTGCTGGTTATCGAACTTTGCCTAGACATTATGCCCCCAAATATTTTCACCAAGTTTGGTAATGATCGGATAAAAGATGTTTGACTTAGAGAGCAGACAAGGCTAATTTTTGGATAATTCAAGGACCATAATCTAAAATAGCTTAGGTCGATTTAGCAGGTTATCAAACTTGGCACAGATATTATGCCCACAAAAGTGTTCAGCAAGCTTGGTGAAGATCAGATGAAAACTGTTCAACTTAGAGAGCGGACAACATGTGGACTATTGGCATGGTAAGGTTCGAGTCATTTGACTTGGTACATCTAATAATATCAAACCTAATTCACATTAAATTTTTCCGTAACATATGTTTCTACTTGGCAACACTCATGCCTGTTTGTACACAACTAGAGCTATCATACTACATGTAATACATATCCCCAACAATAAACCTTAACTCACTGACTCTAGACTCTCGTTAACATTTCCTGCATCCAGGATTATGGGTCCTGGATTGTGCGTCAGGTAACAGAACATTTGGTAATTAAAACTTTAGCAGAGTTATGCCCCTTAAGGAATTAAATGGTAAAACAATAACAATAATGCATCCATTTTTGAGTTTGAAACGAAATTTGCAGCAAATTTATACAAAGGCACACAGGTATTTGTTCATTTTGTTCTCGACAAGGTAATTTAGGACTTGACAAAGTGATTCCTACATTTTGTATATAGACAAACGTATATTGTGGGGGTATAATAAACCTGAAAATAAAGTACATGTACTTGAAAGTCCTCTCGACACAACCAATACAGATCAAGAACAGCATAACATGTGGGCTGTCCATAAAGATATTGCTAAGAATTAAATATATGGGCTGTCCATAAAGTTCATATTGCTAGCATAACCTTTGCAGGGTTTCATTTATTTCACCATGCTAAGCATGAAATATGTGGGTTATCCATATTCCTAACACTGGAACAACAGACAATTAATTTGACGTATTCCAATGCCATAACAATACAAAATCAAGCATTTATCATAATGTCATGTTTACTTAAAGGGTCAGTAAGACACCTTTTATGAGCACATTTACCTCCTGAATTCTATCCTTAAATTACAGGCACCAGGCAGGAAAGCATATGGCGAGTTGGAAACCATTATTAACCTAGCTGATGGCTCACCAATTGGCCATATCAGAACGGATCCCTGCTGGGATTCGAACCATCAAACTCATGCTCCCAAGATGAACGTCTAAACCCCCAGCCAAGAGAAACATGTTACAAGTTTCATACTTTTCAAGCATCCAAAAACTTTATGGACTTTCCATATACTGCCTGAACACATTACACCAATTACTAGCTATCTTTCATTTACACACACATGGGTTATCAGATCATAATACATTGTAATTATATTTTATACTGCACTCACATTCTGAAATACAATAAACTTAAACTATTACACAACGTAAGTCTTTCTTCTTTTGGAGCTTCAAGCCCTTCCAACCATATTTGAGTTATTTCACCAGGCGGACAGTTTACTTAGCAATTGTGCCTGGGAAGAAACCGTACTAGACTCCTTTTGTCCACAAGAAACTGCCAACTTCCTAACATTAAGAGATATAGTTGGCAGCAGGGCTCGAACCCATAACCCTCAATTTATGAGTAGTTACTGGGAGTTCAAGTCAGCGCCCTACCACTTGACCACAGACTTGGACATGAAAGAAGCTTACAGTAAACTTGGAAACATTCACAAATACATGTACAATTTGTATATACTTTGCATTTTCAAATATGTAACAGAAAGTTCCTCACAGATGATAACAATTCGTAGATATACTCAGATCATCCATCAATTTTATAACAACTTTACATCTAATTCATTTAAACTACAATGTCATGAATATTGCTAGTTTTCTGTAGAGTTGCTGTAACAATAAAAAATGTTCCTCATGTTAAAAAGTACTTCAAATACATCGGAGTTGTCCACACAATAGATTAAATTAAACTTTTAAGTCATTTTTCCTCTGTCATTTGATATCTATAATGTTGTACTGTTTCTCAAACATTTAGGAGCAAACTGAATGCACTGAGGTATGATTTTCTTAAATAAACCAAAGACAAAATCAATGAAAGTTTTTCTATGTTACATTCATCTCATTGTAGAACTACATCTTATTGCACAAAACAAGAGCTCTCAGTAGGACAACAGCCGTATACGCTCGAAGAATTTGTTATTAAGACAGATATATACGACTCTACCTGGCCATTGCAATTTTATTTTCAATTTTCAAAGGGCCATAACTCTGATGTTTATGAAGCAATTCAACTGAATTTAAAGGGACATCAACTCTATGCAGTAAACATTTCCACAGAGTTTGATTGAAATTGCATTACCAATGTGGGTAGATACGGCTAAAGACAAATTCCTAACGGATGGACGACCAGCACAATGACATTATATGGTCCTTCGAGCGTACAAAAAGATCAATGAAGAATCAATGAAATTCAAATGTTTTTTCTTACACAACACAATAATGAAAGTGAACCCTTTAATTCTGGAATTAATCAATGAACAAAACAGCTGCCTATGCACCTACATGCCTGAATACTGTAAACTGTCAATATTCGTAATGATATAATTTTTGTTGAAAGATTAATTTCCCATCAAGTTATGATTAAGGAATTCTCTGTTTTCGCAAATTTTTTAATTGCGAGTAAGTGCGATTGCTATCATATTGCAAAATTTTCATCTCATCAAAAAAGTAACCAAATTTACAGTTTACAAATTACAGTTTTAGCAACATGTATACACATGCACCTGGTATGGTTCCTGAACCATACAAGTGTATCAAGTGTCCATTTTCAAGATAAAATAAGATAAAACATGGCGTCTCTGCACATCCACTTATTAAATATAAAGATTGAAATATTTACAATGTTTCACAACTGTACAATAACAACTGAGTCACTAATAAAATAAAGGCTTATAAAAACATTATTACTTCGGGGACTTTTTGATAGAGTCTGCCTGACAGACACTACACGGGGTAAGCTTGGGTACATAGAAGTACTCCAGTTATTGCACAAAGCAATTAAAAATATGTCTTTTTTTGTCATTTTCCATCAAAATGAAATTCTTCTCTATACTATGGCAACTCACTGTTAGCTACATTCTCTAAACAGGTTTCAAGTGCACTTACCATGCTCATTATGCAAATTGTTTATTGTTACTGAAATATAGGCAAAACAGTGTCAGCTTATTGGCTTCCCATTCCTGGCTGGAGAGAGTTATCTCCCTGTTGACTCATAGGTACAGCCATATTTGCCCCATGCTGAGTCATGTTTGACGCTGGCTGACCTGTGTTTGATCCTTGTTGGCCTATATTTCCTGTCTGCTGCCCCATGTTGGCTCCCTGTCCCCCATACTGAGGTTGAAAGGGCATTGGATAATATGGCATTGGATGCATCATAGGGGCATATGGGTATGGAGGGAATGCAGGGTAGGGGTACATGCCTGGCTGCATCATACCTCCCATAGGATACATTGATCCCCCCGGGAAGCCCCCTTGTTGTGACATATTCATGTTCTGTTGATTTCCAAAGCTATTGTTCCTGTTAAACTGGTTATTTCCTCCAAAATTTGAGAAGAAATTTTGATTTTGCTGTTGCTGGTTTGGCAACATATCAAAGTTCATATTGCCTTGCGGGTAACTTTGCATACCCGCGTTACCAGACTGAGACCCAATTGGCTGTTGTCCCATTCCTGTATTTTGAGACATTCTTCCAGATTGGTTCATCATTTGTGTACTGTCCACAGATGATTGGCTGTTTTGATCAGAATAAGCATCAAGTTGTGACAGAAAGTTGTCGTCTGCATCTGTCAGTTCTGACAGGAAACTAGAGTTATTATGGATACCACTCATGGTGAAATCTGCCATGTTGTCATTGCTTTGTTGTGGTGCTGTATTACCAAATCCAGAACTCTGGTTTCCAAAACCTGAATTCTGGCTCTGGTAATTTTGGTGGCCAAAACTGGATGCTGTATTTCTGTTACCACTTTGCATATTCATGAAACCACCATCACTTGAATTGCCATACATGCCTGAACTTGCTCGATTACTGGAGAACATCTGCTCTTGATAAGGTGTTTGACTTTGTCCTGTAGCTCCAGGAGCTGATTTCATAACATTTGTACTGTTCGAATTTGGTAGACCTGGATTAAATATTCCGCTGTTAGACCGTGAGGCAGGTTTCGGTGTCGTCTGCATTTGTTGCTGGAATCCAACAGTCTGCTGATTACTGGGCTGGTTCTGGTTATTATTACTTGAAAATGACATAGACTGGTTCCCAGGAACCTGGCCTTGGATGCTTATTGGCATCATCTGTGACAGATCGTTGGTAGAGTTTTGATTACTAGAAAGTTTCATCTCGTGTAAATCAATTTCTGAGGGCCTTGTTGATAAATTTTCTGACTGAGATATAATCGGTGGTGTGTTTGCAGCATACATCATTTCTGATATAGGTGACTGAGATGCTGATTGGCTGGAGTCAGATGGACTGCCAGACAACATGAATTTTGGTTTAGCTTTCTTACTGGTACCTTCCACAGCCCCTTGACTGGTAGCAAGTTCCTGTTTTGCGGACTTGTTCAGAGTTTTGTTTTTAAGACTAGACACATTTTGTTCTGCTTTCTTACTTGCACTATTTTGAACACCACTGAATTGTTGTGGTAACTTTAACGCTTTTAAGTCAATAGGTGGTAAGTTCCAAGACAACTCCCTATTACCATTTGTGGAAGTATTTTTCTGTGCACCACTATCAGCTGTAATGTCCATTTTACTTTCCTCACTTTGTTCTTTATTCATTTCAATCTTTTCAGTAGAACCCGTGATTTTTGGTATAACTATAGTTTTCATATTGTCTATGACTGGCTGCTGTTTCGGAGTGACTGTCTTAACTATCGTATTCCCGCCACTGAATGCCGGGCTGTTTGATATGATCTTTTTACCCTCGCTGAGATTCTTCAGTGCTGCAAGGGAGCTAACTTTTGTACCAGTGCTGTTACTGGTACTCGTGTTTGGTGTGACAACTCTGATTTTAGAACTGCCGGGCAGCATTGCACTAACTTTCTGTGACTGTGCCGATATTGTAGCCATTTGGCCAGCGGTTGCTGAACCTGTTGATATTTTTGTACCAATACTGACCGGTATAATGGTCCGGACCTGTCCAGGGCCTTGGCGTATAATAGTCAGAGGTTCTGCAATGCGAAATATACCATATTAATAGATGTCTATGATTATATTTACGAGTGTAGACATGATGATATCTTCAAAACAGGAGGAATATTTAACAATTGTGGGCTTAATGCCATATTTTGGCAATATTTTCATGTTATAACAGTATTTAAATGTTCCTCTACTGGCTATAATGCATATATATCTTCTACAAATATCAACGTTTATTCATGAACTGATGAGTCTTGACAGAAGAAAAAGAGCATTTGTACAAGTAACAAGTTAAATGAAAAGGTAATTGAAATACAAAGCAAGTTACATATGCCCCAAAAGTTGGGCTTTTACTGCAAAGTATGACCTTGACATTTGACCCCCCCCAACACCGAAGATATAGGAATTCATCCCTAAATTTTTTTCTTTGTTTTATATGAAATGTTATATGGATAAAACAAATTTAGAAAAGAAAGCAAATTTAAATGGTCTAAAGGAGTTCGTTACAGAAGGAGTTTACTGTAGTTTGATAAACAAAAAGTAAAGACACAATGTTTTACTATCTAATTCATACTAGAGCACTGTCCTTTTGGTATCACCTTGACCTGTGAGCTTAGGACCAGAATGTTCAAGCTTAATAATACCTATTTGTGTGAATTTTTTCATTAAACTATCTTTAATCTTTTAAAGGGTTCGACGTGAAACACTTATATTATCGCCAGATTAGGACAAAGTGACCATACCTGCCTTAAAATAAGGCAAACTTTTCATATTTCATACAGTAAAACAATTCGAGCATCGATTACTGTACCCAGGGGCATTGTAATATGATAACGTGACAATTTTTTTTTAACCAAAAGAAACAATTAAAATGTGTTCCGTTTTGCTTACAATTTTATTGTAAGATTATCAGATTTTTCTCACCCCAGGTGCACTAACACGCGTGGGCTTTTATTATATCATTATTTTTAACTGGCATCAAATCAGCTGACCTCCAGTAAATGTATAAAGGTTATTAGCACTTTAACGCTTTAAATCTTGTGGATTAAAGCCACTTGTTACTCTTAGTTCAATAACAAGAAACTAAAGTAAATTTTTTTTCTACTTTTATTTTTAGCTCTTACACAAGAGAATGAAATTTTGAATCTGTGACTTTTGCTGACAAAGCTTGAAATATCCAAACATATTGTTTTTAATTAAAAATTAACACGAATAGATTACTAGAAAGACCCGATTTGGGGAAGAGATGGCAGCAGCCAATAAGTTAGAGTTAACATGTGAAGACAACTATACATTATACAAGCATTAAAACTGAAAGTGACCATGACCTTGACCATGGCGATAAAGCCCAACTCTTTCATATGACACAATTTCTTGTTATGCTCGATCTCTGTGTTCACAAGTAATGACACAACCAAAGTTCAGACAGGTTTAAACAGGGCTAAACTCAAAGACTTACTAGTGGTAGTTACTGGGCTTGGTTTAGGCCTTATAACAGTAACACCAGCGGGTAACTTGGCTGTTGACATCCCACTGCTCACAGTGGTTGTAGTTGTTGGACATACAATAGTCACGCCACCAGTAGTAATGTTGCTTCCTGTATTTGCCAGTGTGTCCAGCGGGGATGTGGAGTCTGGCTGGGGTTTAGACCTCACAGCAAATATTTTTCCGTCTGGCGTTCTAATGTAGACACCCTTTGGAGTACGTATGACAAGCACCTGTTGTCCTGCTGGTATTTTCTTTGGTTCAGTGGTTCCCGCCTCTGTAGTTGTATTGGTTCCCGGTAATACAATTTCTACAAGTAAAATAGATCAACTGCATAGGTTAACACCATACACTGGAAACATACTATGCAGTACTGACATGTTTTGGTTAAGATATTTTTTTACATTACATGTTCTTCAAAGGGTGTTCAGTAAACTCTACTTAGAAACATATTGCTTGTAGAAATGTACCGCTTGCAACTGTCCTATGGTTGCAGTCCCAACTCAGGTCTTATTTCAGGTCTATATTTCATTTACTTTCACTCCAGACGTTACAGTATTACATTTAGCTATATTCCAGGTGTAACAATGCATTTCTCAGGTCCCGAAGGCATTGTTTTCCCATTTAATGATGGTTTAATTATGGTTTGCGAGACAATTGCTGGCACGAAAACAATTACAGGTAATTGATCAAACTTTCAAAAATTAAAAGTAATTCACACAAAAATTCACATGAAAGCATACAAAACTATGGCATTCAGTCTGGCTAGAAAAACGATGAGACATGCAAGTAACACTCATGTGGAAGAGGCTTTATTTGAGTGGTTTAAAGGTGTGAGATCACAGAATATTTCTTTTGAGTGGTTTAAAGGTGTGAGATCACAGAATATTTCGTAAGTACCTGTACGTATTTTCAAAACATTTGATGAAAATGACGCACATATATACATGTGTATAGATATGTAAATAAATTGTAAACAGAACTTATTCTATATCATAAGTTCCACACCTCTATAATCAAGAATGTACACCTACTTTGGGTTTCAGCTGATGCCAGTAATCAAGTTTGGATGGAATGATATTCCGATGTAACAATGTAAATTCATAAATTCTATGATCCCCTGAATATCGTAACAAACAGAATTTACTGTATTTGGAATCTAAAATGCCATGTTGAGTAATGGCGTGAGTGGTCAGGAGGCAATGAATGTATGCACAATATTGGCCTCAATTTGTCCTTGCAACAATGTACTAGAACGTCTAAACCTATTTCAAAATCATAAATCATTTGAAGTTAAGATCACCATCCTGCTATAACCTGTTTCAAAAAATACAAAACAACCAAAGTTTAAGTCATTTAAAGTCTGTTTCAGGAAATGACTAAACTTTTACATTTCCTATTCGCAGAACCGAACACAGATAATCCCATATACATTATCATTACATAAGGAAATCAAATTCTTACCCGTTGTGGTGAGGACCTGGTGCACGGAGACCCCAGGCTTCAGAATCTGTGGCGCTGCCACAATCTTTGGTCTCATGGGTACTGGAGTGGACACCATGGGTTTCACACTAGCTATAGGTCTCTGGATGGCACCAGCCTTGCCCCTAAAAACAATGATATATATATAACTTTAAATTTTTACTTTTTGGAGCAAATTTGTTTTTGCACTCAAACTAATATCATTTCTTCAATTGTTAATAACCTCAGTCTAAGGATAGTCATGTCCTTGAACTAAGCTGGATGAAACATATTCTCTACACATTATTTCAACATGACAATATGATAACACATATGCCAAAATATATCAAAGTCTTCTAAGCAGTTACGGAAATAATTTTCTTGAGGTTAAATGACCCTTCCAATACTACTGGTACATTTATTTACATGCAGGGAGTTTACTTGTCCATTTCTGCTAGGGAGGACAATTCTTAGACTCCCGACGTCCTTAAGAAAATGCAAACTTTTTCAGAGTGTAAGAAGTAAGTAGTCTCACCAGGACTCAAACCCGGGACCCTTGGCTTACTGGGTCAATGCTCTACTAACTGATCTATTTGGCCACTAACACATTTTCTTCCCTATTGTATACAAGTTTGTAACACGACAAGAACCAATATCTTATACAACATTATTTGCTGATGATCATGTGAAGTAATGTTTCACCTTATTGTGCCTTGGTATGGGGCTCCACCCCGCGGGTAGTAAGCTGCGTATGATGGACGACTGTAAGAGACGTTCAAGCGTTTCTCCATGACGTAACTTTGTTTTGCAAGCCGCTTTTCTTTCATCGTCAGCTTCAGTTCTTTACGATCAATCAGTAGGGATTCATGTGTAAATGGTTTCTGTAAAATATTGTACATGTACTTGCAACTTTTTGACATATACCACAATAATATATTTAAATACAAGGTGCTCACAAGAACAATACGTCCAACACTGGGGTAGGTTAGACTATATTTTAATTATCTACCGGTTTCAGTCCACTATGACCTTCATCAGGATACAGATCATAGAAATAGTGTTACTGAAGTATATGAAATCTGGAGTCAAAATGTTACTATAAATAGCATAATTTTATTTCATAACAGAAGCAGTCTGGCAGGTTGCTGACTGGTAAGTAAATATTACTCAAACTTACCCCATTTTTTGACATATAAATCATACATTAGTAACACAGTCTACATACATCTCAAGGAGCCAAAAATTCATTTACATTTTATAATACCAAGCTGTTTTAACACTTGGTCACTTAGATTTTTTTTTATAAATATTCAAAATGCATATATTTATTATTTAGTAGACTAGCAAGATAGAATGCTGAGAGAACAGTAAAAAGACATTAAACAATTGAAATGCACAAAGTCATTACATGAATATATTGAACATGCCCAGCACTTACAACAGTAAGCCATTGGCCGTGGCTTTTTAGAACTGTAGTCAAGCAGGTATCAGTACATTCAGTCTCACATGTGCTGAAATCTACCAGCGGGAATTCCTTGTTCTGTAAAAAAATGAAACAATGTACCGCTATGTGATATACATCTATCTAATGTTATGCTTTCCGCAAGTTAACAACTGTCACTCTGGCGTACTAAATCCTTCTCACTTCTTCATCAATGCTACGAACACAGAGAGATTAAGATAAAACTAGAGGTTGCTTTGTTCCGCAAAAACATTTGTCTGGCAGATGACCAGGCCCTGTGCTTATAAAAGGATCACCAAGCGTGATTTAATGTTGAGTTTGGTATCGTGCTCACGGAATGTTTACAACCACAGAGCCAGGATCAAGATCAATCAGCATATCTGTTCTCAATTGAATACATATTGTTTACTTATTCATCACAGGTAACCGTGGTAACATCACAGCACTTGTAATTCTAGAAGCATTTACCAATGAACATACCTCTTCAGTTTATATTAACTATAAACTTAAAGACACTGCTTTTTGCACTGCAGGACTCATATAACTCACTATTTAGACTTATTTGAAGTTAATGGCTAAGATTTTGGAATAGAGTGTTCTTCTCCACATCTTGGGTCAGCTTGCAGCAAAATAAAGCAGAAAACATGCTTTGAAATTACAACTTACAGTAAAAACAAGCATGAAAAAGTCTTAGTGGAAGACTAGATTTTTTAGTTGACACAAGGCAAAATTTCACCAGTATTGCTACTTTAGTATCTGGTGACACCAAAACACAACTTAGATAATTCTATTACCCTATGATCCGGTTTATACTAGTCTCATGCGTAAATTACATTTATAAAGCACTTTGATGTCCATGAAACTAACTAGAAAGTTACTGCTAGTACTGAATGTTTACCTCATGGTACATGAGTTTATCTACATGTTCCCGTCTAAACTGGTTCTGCGGGTTAAGTTCATCCACGACCCTGTCGGACATTCCCTGTTTGTTCACCTGTCTGTCATATATCTTTCGTTCCATGGTGTTCTCCATAACCAACCTTCACAAACAGAAACACAAGCTGAATTACACTAAATTTAAATTGTGTAAACACACAAACCAATAAAAATCTTAATGAAGATCGAAACTAATCAAATTAAATACATGTAGTTACTGAGATATGCGGATAGCATATGCATGGACAAACAGTGGATCAGTGTCACTACTATATGCCCACCCTCTGACCTGACACCATTAAAAGATATTTAACTATTATAATAACCTAAATTTTTGCGAACATAATGTTGTGCCCAATCAAAACCCCTCTTTTATATTTTTTTTTTTTTTATTTTAATTTTTTTTTTTATTTTTTTTTTTTCCCCTTTTTTCTCTTCCTTCAAAAAAGTCAGCCTATAATTTAATTTTTATCGGTTTAGTAAGAAATTTTCATAACTCACCTGTAGATATAGCTCGGCTTGACCTGGCCAAACCTAT